>CM045448.1:4034910-4293908 GCA_024666655.1 Dascyllus trimaculatus | reverse complement strand
ATCCATCCATCTTCCATCCATCCATCCATCCATCCATCATCATCCATCCATCCGTCCATCCATCCATCATCCATCCATCCATCATCATCCATCCATCCGTCCATCCATCCATCTTCCATCCATCCATCCATCCATCCATCCATCCATCCATCCATCTTCCATCCATCTTCCATCCATCCATCCATCCATCATCATCCATCCATCCGTCCATCCATCCATCTTCCATCCATCCATCCATCCATCCATCCATCTATCCATCCATCTTCCATCCATCCATCCATCCATCTATCATCATCCATCCATCTTCCATCCATCCATCTTCCATCCATCCATCCATCCATCCATCCATCCATCCATCTTCCATCCATCCATCTTCCATCCATCCATCCATCCATCCATCCATCCATCCATCCATCCATCCATCCATCATCCATCCATCTTCCATCCATCTTCCATCCATCCATCCATCCATCCATCCATCCATCCATCCATCATCCATCCATCCATCCATCCATCCATCCATCCATCCATCTTCCATCCATCCATCTTCCATCCATCCATCCATCCATCCATCCATCCATCCATCTTCCATCCATCTTCCATCCATCCATCCATCCATCCATCTTCCATCCATTCCACATATATACATAAATGATAACCTCTGAGCTCAAAATGGATTCATAATAGGCAGATATTTGTTAGATCAGTGGTTCTCAACTGGTGGGTCGGGACCCAAAAGTGGGTCGCAAAGCCATTTTTAGCGGGTCGCAGGAGAATGCTCCCCTCAAAAAAAAGTAGTGGTATAAAGTCTTTTATTTTGAAGGACGTGTTTCTTATGGCACAGTTTGCTTTCAATAACAGGATATTTAGTGGTGGTGACACCAGTAGTTGTCCACTATTAACCTCTAGATTTGGTTCTGACAGCTTATTGGAGAAATTTATGCTAAAATGAGGCAAAAATGAGTCAAAATGAATCAAAATATGCCAAAAACTTAGCAAAAGCGTCCAAATATACCAAAATGAGCAAATAATAAGCCATTTTTCCCCCCAAGCTGCATCAGAATGTGTTGAAACTTCATCCAAATAAACCTAAATTTGTTAACAGGAACAGCAAACTTCAACAATTTGGGTCGCGACCGTTATTAATAGAGACATAGTGGGTCCTGAGGCTGGACCAGTTGAGAACCACTGTATTAGAGTATATTGAATTTAGTTCTTTTAAACAAGAAAAGGAACAAATTGGGGAGTAAGAATTCACCAAAAGGCAGGAAATTTAGCGTCTGATGGTCAAACTTTCTCAGATGAGGACTCCCACACCTCCTGGTTAATGCCTCCAGTCCACTGTTCAAAATAAAATCTACGCCCATGCAAGTAAACCAGGCTGAACCGAGTCGGTGAGAAAGTGAGTTAAAGCTGCTAAATGTATAGTTTTCAGCAGTGGGAGTTTCCTCCTGGAGAGAACAGCCGGCTCTGTGGCAGAAGTTAAAGTGAAAATATTCATAGGACTCATTTAAATGTCCATTCTGGGGAAAACAAACACTTTCCATGTTACAAGCCGACCGACGGTCTTACAGGAGATCGCCATTGATGCTACAAGCAGAGCATCGTGTCCATTATCATTGAGGGAAAATTCAGTTCACAGGCGCATAAAGGGGAAAAAAACATTTTCATTTCCTGTTTGAAAACTGTGTCGAGCTGCCGATTCCCCTCAAACGCCGAGCGTGCACGAGGCCCAGCGTGACGGCTATTCAGGCCACTTCCTATTTCAGCATCGCCTCATAATTTCACATGGACTGAAGTCAGCGCACACACACACACACCGACACACACCGACACACACACACTCTGCAGAATAAAGGAGGATTTCCCCATTTCTTCCATATCAGGGCTCCTTTGAAAGGCTCGGCTCGGGCCTGAATGAGAGGTTTCACTGAAGCCATTCACCTCAATGATCTGCTCTGATCTACTCACAATCAACCATATCTGTCATACATGGCTGGTCCGAGACCCCGGGGAGGGGAGGAGGGGGAGGAGGGGGGAGGAGGGGGGAGGCAGGGAGGGACACAGGAAACAGAGGTTAGTTGTAAAGAGAAAATCTAGAGAAAAATAAAGTATAAGAGAAGAAAAAGAAGCTGAAATAGGAGAATAAAAATGATAGAACAGGAAGACATACGTTCCTGTTCTGTTATTTCTTATTCTCAACCCAATAGAATAAAAATTTTAACTAACATATCATCATCAAATTCCCCCAGTTAATTACTTACTTTAGATTTTTTGCAATGTGATGTTTAAATCTAAATATCTTGTCAAATATACAATAGGTTGCATTAAACTTCCAATAAAGCCAGTTTCCAAGTTCCTGTTTTATTTTGTTGACATACTAAAGTAAATTACTATCAACAATCAGAAAAAAACAAACATTTTGTCCATGTTGTTAAGAATAAAATGTTCTATAAATCAGACTATGGACTCCATATGAACAACCCCCGTCTGTAAAAACCTTCAGAATATAAACAGGAAGAAAAATGGAAACTAAAATAAGCCGATTCATTTTAGCTTCTTTGTCTTTTATATTTTATTTTCTTAAAAATGAATGTTTTTAAATAATAAATGTATGTTTTAACAACTTACTAGTTTTGTTAAATTACAGACAATAAAAAAGTATTAATTTACATGGCGACCATAAAAAAACAGGCTAAAACTGTAAAAATGTGCACATTAAAAATCTGTATTGTTACAATATTTGACCATAAAGTTACTATTTTTAATGTATTTAAATAATAACTAATAAATCATATCTTTTTTCTTTTAAATATTTGTCAATATTTGAAGAAAAAATAAATAAAATTCTGATTAAAATATATTAAAATGATAATTAATTTCTTTTATTTTTATTTTAGAGATTTATTTTGTTAAATTACAGATAATAGCAAATAAAATCACACAATAAAGTATTAACTTAAATGCTGACTGTAAAAAACAGGCCAAAACTGTAAATAATGTCCACATTAAAACTCTGTATTTTTATAGACGGTAATTGGTAACGACTGTACAGCCTTTATCTGATGATCCTGTCAGATCTGGGAAGCTAAGTGAGGTTAGGCCTGGTCAGTACCTGGATGGGAGACTGAGAGGGAAGCCTGGGTGGATGCAGTGTGAGAGTGAGTGGTTGGTGGTGGTCGGAGGGGCTGATGGAGCAGACTGGCCTCCATCAGTCTACCCCAGGACAGCTGTGGCTACATACGTAGCTTAGCACCATGGAGTACGGAGTGAATGAATAATGCAATGTAAAGAGTCTTTGAGTGTCTGGAAAAGCGCTATGTAAAACCAATGGATTATTATTATTATTAATTAGTGTTTTTACAATATTTTTTACCATAAAATTACTTCTTTAAAACTGTATTTAAACTAGCAAAAAATAATACAAACACACACACACATATATATATAATAAATATTTTTCAATATTTGAAAGACAAAATATTAAATTATTATACATGAATATATAGTTAGAATAAATTAAATACAAATAAAATTCTGATTGACTGCTATTTTATGGATTTTTTGTTTTATTAAATCACATGCTGACTAAAAAAACAAAGAAATCTGCAAGAAATAAAATATAATATTTAAAATTTACTTGCCAATAATTGAAAGAAAACAACACGAAATTATTATATTTAAAATAAAATAAACAAATAAAATAACCTTGAAATTAAAGTATACTGTAAAATTGTAAATAATTTAATTGACTGCTATTTTAAGGATTTTTCCAGCTTTGTTAAATTGCAATAAAATCACAGAGAAGAGCATTAATTTACTGCAGATAACATCCACATTTTGTATTTTTACAGATAGCACGTCACTCTTTTACAATGTCTTACACTTTTTAAATGTATTTAAATCAGCAAAAAATAACATTTCACATTTATTTGCCGTTAATTGAGCAATAACTGACGGAACATTGAAACCAAGGCTTAAAACATTGATTAGTCTATTGATAGAACATTAAAACCAGGACTTCATATTTCCACTGGTCCACTGACAGAATATTAAAGTTACTTTTCTTACAAATATAACATTTCTTGACTCCAGCTTCTCCACTGTGATGATTTGTCATTTGAATTATTTTAATTGGTTGTTAATAATTTTGAGAGCTGGCCTCTGAGTAACCATGACAACTAATCAATAAAACGACCAGCAGATCTAAAAGAAAAGCTAAAGGAGCCGAATCTCAACCTGCTGCATCCATTAAATCCTGCCTTCAAAATGAAAAATAAACCAATAATATATTAATTAAAGTTCAATTAGTATTTCTATGGTTCCGACTCACATCATATGACTTTAAACAGAGATTTATACCAGTCATAGAGGGGTCTGTCTTTACTTTTACCACCTCAAGTACTTCTGTTGACTGTGCAGTATTTGTGTGTATTAGTACTGCAGTAGAAGATGTGAGTACTTCCTCCACACCCACAGCTGTCGTGTTAGAAAGTCAGCAGCGAGTGGTGGGACACAGGATGGTCTTTAGTTCTGCCTTTTCACAACCAGACAGTAATGGTATCAATTTACCATGGGCATTACCAGCATGAACACACACTCTGAGTGAGTGATCCCTCAGTTAAAGGGTGATTTCATGGGGGCCTGTCCTGAGAAAGGAGGAGAGCTAATGTGTAAATCCCTGCCTGCCTCCAGGTCCAGGTGCTGCTACGCTCCAGCGCCCGTCAAAGTCCGACTCCGACGTCGTTTCTGTGCCTCCACCTGACCGTCCGCTTTTACCGCTTCACCAGAACAAGGGATTTATTTGACACCTTTAAAGGAAATACGAAGTGGAGGTCACCCGCGGTCCTGCTGTACGATTAAAGTGTGAAGGATAAAAATAAACACCGATTTCCTCTGTGGTCCTCTGAAGGTGGTAGGAGGCAGGACAGCAGATGTTCAAGATGAAAACACATGAAATAACAATAACAAGCAAAAAGACTTAGGATTAGCTGTTCAACAGAGTGCTGCACAGGTGGATAAAGAGGATTTAAACCTGTAAAACTGTATTAACTAATCTACCTCTGTCTGCTGGATTTTCATAAATAAATCTAATGCTATTTCAGCTGCATCCACACTAGTTTAATTTTAAAACACATAACTAGCGTCCACATCCCCAAGAATTTTAGGACCTGAAAATGAAGACATGAAGAAATGCTGCTAACGTTTTTTAGGTTTTAAGTTTGTTTAAAAAGTCTTTGCACTAAAAGTCAGTAAAAGCCAGTTAGCTTCTGGGTTCTGTTAGCTTACAGTTAGCATTCAGGTCGTGTTAGCTCACAGTTAGCCTCTAGGTCCTGTCGGCTCACAGTTAGCTTCTAACTTCTGTTGGCTCACAGTTTGCCTTTAAGTTCTGTTAGCTCAAAGTTAGCTTCTAGGTTCTGTGAGCTCACAGTTAGCTTGTACGTTCTGTTAGCTTAATTAGCTTTTAGGTTGTATTGGCTCACAGTTAGCTTTTAGGTTCTGTTGGTTTACAGTCAGCTTTTAGGTTGTGTTAGCTCACAGTTATATTCTAGGTTCTATTGGCTCACAGTTAGCTTTTAGGGTCTGTTGGCTCACACTTAGATTCTGGGCTCTGTTAGCCCACAGATAGCTTCTAGGTTCTGTTTGCTTACAGTTAGCTTGTAGATTTTGTTAGCTCACAGTTAGTTTCTTGGTCCTGTTGGCTCACACTTAGATTCTCGGTTCTGTTAGCTTACAGTTAGCTTCTAGGTTCTGTTTGCTCACACTTAGATTCTAGGTTCTGTTGGTTTACAGTTAGCTTCTAGGTTTAACTGGCTCACTGTTAGCTTGTAGGTTCTGCTAGCTCACAGTTAGTTTCTTGGTTTTGTTGACTCACTGTTAGATTCTAGGTTCTGTTAGCTTACAGTTAGCTTCTAGGTTCTGTTTGCTCACACTTAGATTCTAGGTTCTGTTGACTCACAATTAGCCTCTAGGTTCTGATAGCTCACAGTTAGCTTCTAGGTTCTGTTGGCTCACACTTAGCTTCTAGGTTCTGTTAGTTTACAGTTAGCTTCTAGGTTTAACTGGCTCACTGTTAGCTTGTAGGTTCTGCTAGCTCACAGTTAGTTTCTTGGTTTTGTTGACTCACCGTTAGATTCTAGGTTCTGTTAGCTTACAGTTAGCTTCTAGGTTTAACTGGCTCACTGTTAGCTTGTAGGTTCTGTTAGCTCACAGTTAGCTTGTAGGTTCTGTTAGCTCACAGTTACATTCTGGGTCCTGTTGGCTCACAGTTAGCCTCTAGGTCCTGTTAGCTCACACTTAGATTCCGGGCTCTGTTAGCTCACAGCTTCCAGGTTCTGTTAGCTCACAGCTAGCTTCTAAGTTCTATTGGCTCACCGTTAGCTTCTAGGTTCTGTTAGCTCAGTTAGGTTCTGGGTATAGTTTTCTTAGACTTAGCCTTTAGGTCCAGTTCATTTAGTTAGCTTTGAATTAGCCTCTAGATCCAGTTAGCTTCAGAGGTTCCATTAGCTTACGGTCATTGTCTACATCTAGATAGATTACAAGTAGCTTCTACATTCAATGAGCTCATTTTATTTAGTATTTTGTGTCCCAGCTGGCAGCATAGTCGTCGTTTTTTCACAGAGGTGTCAGAAAAACAACTTGCACACTTTCTCTTTGCACATTTAGAACAGTTTTGTCCAGTTTCAAGTGTTTGTGTCCGTCAGACTACTGGTCTGATGGGTGCTTGTTCTGCAGATCTAATCCCTGCAGCAGAGTGAAGATCATGAAAACCCTCCATCCTTCTCCACTCAGCCATATGTCCCATAGAGCTGCTCCCTCCTCCAATTATCCTTCACATCATTTACTTAACTAGCACCTCCACCCTCCCTGCCTCCAGCCCTCCATCCTTCCACCATTCATCCATTCATGTCTTTTTGTGTTGTGATAATTGTTGCTGTTCTCCTGAAAGGATGGAGGCCAATCCTACGTGACCAGCAGCATTTCCACATAATTCCTCATCTCCATTTGCCCTCAGAGAGTCTCAGCTCACACACAGAGATTTGTTAAACGGCTTAAGTCTAATCACCTTTAGGTTGAGTCTGATCACGTTTGATCAGCCGTAGTATCATCGGCCGTGGATCAATAATTACATGTTAGTCTGTTTCTTACAGCAGGAAACTTCTCAGGAATCGACTTTGTGTCAGCTTCACTGAATGTACAGTTCATTTATATTTATATATATTTAAGAAGCTTACGTCAATAATCTTTTTTAGTATTTTAAACATCTTACAGGCTTGTATTACCACCACTATTTGTCATTTTTTCATTTGCTAATAGCTACAACACCCAAAACTGTTTGTTAGTGAGAAATAAACACACTCTCCCATACTTTATAAACTCATATAGAATTGATTTAAACTACATGACTGCTTTCAGTTGAATAAATGACCTCCTTTATCAGATGCTCACACTCACCTCCTATATTCTTTTCTTGAAGCTTTAGCTGCGAACACGTCTCTGATGAGCTGAAGATTCTTCTTCACCTTTAACATGAGCAAAGTGCATCAGAATAAACTTTAGAACAGGGTTTCTGCACTAAAAGTCACAAAAAGTCACAAAAAGTCACAGTTAGCTTCTAGGTTGTGTTAGCTCACAATTAGCTTCTAGGTTCTGTTAGTTTACAGTTAGCTTCCAGATTCTGTTAGCTAACAGTTAGCTTTCAGGTTCTGTTGGGTCTCAGTTAACTTTTAGGTTCTGTTAGTTTACAGTTAACTTCAGGGTTCTGTTAGGTAACAGTTATGTTCCAGGTTCTGTTAGCTCTCGGTTAGCTTCTAGGTTTTGTTAACTCACAGTAAGCTTCCAAATTCTGCTAGCTAGCAGTTGTATTCCAGGTTCTATTGGCTCACTGTTAGCTTCTAGGTTCTGTTGGCTCACAGTTAGCTTGTAGGTTCTGTTAGCTAACAGTTATATTCCAGGTTCTGTTACTACTTGGTTAGCTTCTAGGTTCTGTTAGCTCTCAGTTAGCCCCTAGGTTCTGTTAACTCATAGTTAGCTTCTAAGTTCTATTAGCTAACAGTTATATTCCAGGTTCTGTTGGCTCTTGGTTAGCTTCTAGGTTCTGTTAGCTTACAGTTAGCTTCTAAGTTCTGTTAGCTAACAGTTACATTCCAGGTTCTGTTAGCTCACACTTAGCCTCTAGGTTCTGTTGGCTCACAGTTAGTTACTAGCTTCTGTTAGCGAACAGTTTCCTTCTAGGTTTTGTTGGCTCTCAGTTAGCTTCTACATCTAGTTTGCTTACGAGTAGCTTCTACCTTCAGTTAACTCACGGTTAACATCTAGGTCCAGTAAGCAGTAATGGAGTTTGCTCCTGGGACCTTTCAGCTCAGAGTTAGCGTCTAGGTTCTGCTAGCTCAGAGACGCTCAGGTGCACTTTGATGACAATAAGGTGACTTTAATGGAAAGTTTAAGCTTTTTAAACTTACATTCAGTGCAGGGACACAGGTTGAAAGTTCAGAGCAGGAAGGTGAACAGGAAGTAGACAGGTGTCAGCAGGAAGGTGAGCAGGAAGTAGACAGATGTCAGCAGGAAGGTGAGCAGGAAGTAGACATGTGTTAGGAGAGTGAGAGCACCTGCTTTAATTACAGTAAAATTGTAATTTCAAAAAGTTGCAAAAATAAACAACTTACCATTTACCAAAATACAGACTGTTGATGACAATTTTGCTATGTTAATGTATATTATTTATTTTTTCTTAAATAAACGCACAAATTAATACACATTTTTTCATTTTTCTGTAAAACAGCAGTTTAAAATTTTTTTTAATATACACAATTTCTCTTTCAAATAACTGCAAAGTGTAATTTTATGGTCAAGCGCTGTAAAAAAATCAATCAGCATTTGCAAAATTACAGATTCTGGGGGATTTTTGTTGATGTCATACAGGTAACATGTAAATTAATATGCTTTTTTCTTCTTTTATTTTACTGGATATTACCTGCAATTGAACATGTGTATTTAAAAAAAACTGTAAACTGTTCAAAAAATAACAGTTTAGCACATCTCTGATAATAACATGTCAAATATAACATATCTCTCATTGCACAGCCTCTGTTTCTCTGCTGCGTCCGTCTAGATCAGAATAAAGTGGAGGATTTCCACTCAGCGCTGTGGAACCTGCACTAAAACCTCGTCCTGATGTGGTCCTCTGCTGAGGTCCGATCAAGGCCTCTATATGAATTCCCGCTAAGCCACGCTGAGCCGAGCTGATTATTCCCCTCAAGTGCTTCGGCGCTTTGAAGCCCCAGCATTCATCCATCTCTTTCTGCCGGATCACGACGAACACCGTCATGATGTAAAGAGGCCGAGGAGGAGGGGATTTGAATTAGAGCGCCGTCTTTCTCCCTCATTGTATTTAATGGCTCTTATTGTGAGAGCAGTCAGGACACAAGGGAGCCCTGAAGGAGGGACCGGGGCCTTTCCTCCGGCCTCTCCGGTGGGCAGATGAAGGCTCGGCAGAAGGAGTGTGATCAGGGGCTCAGAGGAGGTTTTAATTAAAGCAGGAATTCAAAACAGGCCTCTTGTCGCTTTTCTCCGAGCTCTGAGACTCAGAGAGGCTGTTTACAGATAAACCCTTTACCGTCCCTCGTTAATCAATTAGCTCATTCAGGGATAAAGAAAAGACTAATTAACTCCTGGTTAAAAGGCCACGGGAGCTTTGAGACGCAGAGGAAGGAACAAATCAGCCTCTTAAAGGCTCTTCATGTGTTTCTGCAGCGACGAGACGAACAGAAAACAGCATCTAAATATTATTATTATTATTATTATTTGTTTACACACAAGTTAGAAATAAAAGTTAAGATACACTGTAAAAAATGTAATGAAGGCCTTTAAAGGACACTCAAGTATTCTGGTTACTGGACATGGTTTATTTTTGGTGATTTATTTGAAGAAAACATGTAAAATAAAAAGATTTTAATGAAGTATGATGATTTGAGGTGTACATTTGGAATGACGCTTCACAGATGATGCATTCAAGGACCATCTGAGGGTTGAAAACATGACAATTCTTTGTGTTTTTACAGTTTTGTGACTGATACCTGGTGGCGTTTTGGTGGTTTTTTTAATGAAACCTGTAAAATGAAGTGATTTTAATGGAATATCATGATTTCAAACTTAGATTGGAAACAGCATGTCACTGATGATGCATTCAAGGACCATCTAAAAGTTGAAAATGTGACAATTCTTTGTGTTTTTAAACTTTTTTTGGCAGAGACATGATGCCGTTTTGGTGATTTTTTAAAGAAACAAGGTAAGATAAAGTGGAATATCATGATTTCAAGCTTTGATTTGGAACCACGTGCCAGAGATGATATGTTCAAAGACCATCTGAGAGTTGAAAATCTGTTGATGCTTTGTGCTTTTACCATATTTTGCCTGATAAATGATGGCGTTCTGGCAAATTTTTAAAAGAAAAGATATAAAATAAAGTGATTTTAATGAAATATGATGATTTCGAGCTTCAATTTGGAACCACACATCACAGATGATGCATTCAATGACCACATGAGGGTTGAAAAATTGACAATTCTTTGTGTGTTTTTACCATTTTGTGACTGATACATTGTGGCGTTTTGCTGATTTTTCAATGAAACCTGTAAAATAAAGTGACTTTAATGGAATATCATTATGTCAAACTTAGACTGGGAATGGCATGTCATTGATGATGCATTCAAAGACCATCTGCGGGTTGAAAACATGATGATTCTTTGTGTTTTACAGTTTATTGGCTGATACATGGTGGCATTTTACTGATTTTTTAAAAGAAAAGATGTAAAATAAAGACATTTCGATGTAGTACTGTGATTTTAAAGTTAGATTTGGAACCACACTTCACTCATGATGCATTCAAGGACCATCTAAAAGTTGAAAACGTGACGATTCTTTGCATTTTTGCGTTTTTTTTACAGATGCATGGCGGCATTTTGGTGACTTTTCAATGAAACCTGGAAAAATGAAGTGATTTTAATGAAATATGATTATTTCAAGCTTAGACTTGGACCCACACTTCACAGATGATGCATTCAAGAACCATCTGAGGGTTGAAAAATTGATAGTTCTTTGTGTTTTTACCATTTTGTGACTGATACATGGTGGTGTTTGGGTGATTTTTCAATGAAACCTGTAAAATGAAGTGATTTTAATGGAATATAATGATTTCAGAGTTAGATTGGAAACAGCGTGTCACTGATGATGCATTCAAGGACCAGCTGAGGGTTGAAAACGTGATAATTCTTTGTGTTTTCACAGTTTATTGGCTGATATATGGTGGCATTTTGCTGATTTTTTAATGAAACATGTAAAATAAAGACTATTTAATGTACTACCATGATTTTAAGCTTAGATTTGGACCCACACTTCACAAATGATGCATTCAAGGACCATTTTAGAGTTTAAAATCAAATGATTTTTTCTGTTTTTACCATTTTGTGACTGACACATAGTGGCACTTTATTGATTTTTCAATGAAACCTGTAAAAGGAAGTGATTTTAATGGAATATCATGATTTCAAAGTTAGACTGGAAACAAGTCACTGATGATGCATTCAAGGACCATCTGAGGGTTGAGAACGTGACAATTCCTTGTGTTTTTAGCATTTTTTTTTACTCATACATGGTGACATTCTGGTGATTTTTTGAAAGGAAAGATATAAAATAAAGTGATTTTAATGAAATATGATGATTTTAAGCTTAGAGTTGGAATCACGTGCCACAGATGATGCATTCAAAGACCATCTGAGAATTGAAAATATGGGGATTCTTTGTGTTTTTACAGTTTCATGGCTGATACATGGCGGCATTTTGCTGATTTTTCCATGAAACATGTAAAAAAAAAAAAAAAGAGATTTCAATGAAATATGATGCTTTCAAACTGACAGCTTGACACTGATGATGCGTTCAAGGACCATCTGAGGGTTGAAAACACGACAAATCTTTGTGTTTTTACCATTTTGTGACTGATACATGGTGGTGTTTTGTTGATTTTTCAATGAAACCAGTAAAGTAAAGTGACTTTAATGGAATATCATGGTTCTAAGCTTAGATCTGGAACCACACTTCACAGTTGATGCCTTCAAGGACCATCTGAATTTCTGGAATAGTTTCTACTTAACCATGTGTGTTTTGCCTGAATCCTTTACAGCATAAAATATTGACATTAAAAGACATATTTCTGAAACTTTAGCTTGATATATTAAAAACTTTCTGAGCTAAAATGCTTTTTAAATTCCCCACTGACCCACTTCCAGTGATGGAAACTGAAAATGATGAGATTCCCAGGCGGCTTCTGAACTGTGTCTTTTTCTCTTGATTGTAGTGAATTCATTCTGACGGACATCAAACATAATGATAACAATCTGGAGAAGCAGAAATCACATTAAAACTAAAAATCTGACACTAAAACTAGCTAATCTCGCTCATCTGTGAAGACTGAAAACAAGAATCCAACATGAGATTTACCAGGAAACTACAGAAGGAATAGCTGAAGGTCTCCAACCACTGCAGCCCCTCGTATTTTATTATTACAGACATGCATCTGCTTCTTTATTCGTCTTCTTCTTTTTTTTTTTTAACACGTCCCCGTCAGCTGTAGTTTAATGTTATTCTTTTCTTGCCCTCTGATTTCGCTGCTCACTTCCTCGGAAAATGCGGTGAGAAGAGAAGTTAGTGGGAGTTTGGTGGATTTTCAGCCTCCTTTTCAGCGGGACTCTATAAAGGAGGCAGTGAGGCGGTGATCTACCTGAGAGGAAACACACACACACACACACACACACACACACACACACACACACACACACACACACTCGAGCATCATACCAATGGGCTGTCAAGTGCAGCTGAGAGGGGCTGAGTGAGGGGCAGCAACAATGGGCCCCCGGGGCTGCAGAGTGACCCCGAGGAGTCTATAATTCAGAAAGGGGTTAGTCCATCATTCACACTCCCTCTGAACAGACTCACAGGGGCAAGACAGGCAGTTCATTATCACCCGGGGGGGAGGCGGAGGAGGGGGGAGGAGGGCGAGAAAGGAGGAGAAGGTGTAAACAGATCTCCGCTGAGAATTAAAACAGCAAAGTAAGCTTCGGCATTAGAGGCGACGGACAATGAGGAGGAGCAAAGGGCAGGTCCGCGGGGACGCCGAGGACGTCTGTCACGGTACAAAATCACGTTTAACCCTCAGGACCCCCGAAACCCGCTGGTGGCTCTGAGAGGCAGGTCGTCTCCGGAAAAAGTCACCAAAATTCCACAGAGAAACTGGAAAAACGGAGCAAATCATCATATTTTCAACGCTCAGATGGTCCTTGAATGCATCATCGGTGACATGTGAAGCTTGAAATCGGGATGTTTCATCAAAATCTCTTTCTTTTTTACCAAATGCCACCATTTATCAGCCAAAAAACTGTATAAACACAACAAATTGTCATATTTTCAACACTCAGATGGTCCTCGAACGCATCATCTGTGGCATGTGGCTCCAAATCTGAGCTTAAAATCTTCATATTTCATCAAAATCAATTTTTTTTATAGGAGCTATTTTCTCAGCTGGAAGAGGAGGATCCAATCAGTTGATTTAAGTCAATAAATTATTCAAGTTTTTTAAGTTTTGGTCTTTCTGGATCTCATTTTGTTAATTTTTGCTAGTTTTGTACTTTGTACTACCTAGTGGCCGAACTACCATTGTATGTTTAGTACAGCTGCTAATGATGCTAGCTCTGCCCCTTAGTGGCCGAACTACCATCATATGTTAGTATAGCTGCTAATGATGCTAGCTCTGCCCCCTAGTGGCCAAACTACCATCACATGTTTAGTACAGCTGCTAATGATGCTACCTCTGCCCCCTAGTGGCCAAACTACCATCACATGTTTAGTACAGCTGCTAATGATGCTAGCTCTGCCCCCAGTGGCCAAACTACCATCATATGTTTGGCATAGCTGCTAATGATGCTAGCTCTGCCCCCTAGTGGCCGAACTACCATCATATGTTTAGTATAGCTGCTAATGATGCTAGCTCTGCCCCCTAGTGGCCGAACTACCATCATATGTTTAGTACAGCTGCTAATGATGCTAGCTCTGCCCCCTAGTGGTCGAACTACCATCATATGTTTAGTACAGCTGCTAATGATGCTAGCTCTGCCCCCTAGTGGTCGAACTACCATCATATGTTTAGTACAGCTGCTAATGATGGTAGCTCTGCCCTCTAGTGGCCAAACTACCATCATATGTTTGGTATAGCTGCTAATGATGCTAGCTCTGCCCCCTAGTGGCCAAACTACCATCATATGTTTAGTACAGCTGCTAATGATGCTAGCTCTGCCCCCTAGTGGCCAGAATCGATCAGGCTGATTGGAAGTCAAACTCAGAGTCGATAGTTTTCGATGCTACATGTTGTTCAGTTCCCATGACGCAGCTTCATGCAGGTTTATGGTGTGTGTGTGTGTTTACAGCGTCGGTGTGTGTTGTAAAATACCACACAGAGCTGTGACGAAAGGAGCAAAATACAGACATTTCACACACACACACACACACACACACACACACACTCACACACACACACACACACACACACACACACAGAGCAGTTTTTCAGCTCATTAGGCAGCGGCTAGCGCGGCTAATCAGGTTTTGTGTGGATGCTGCCGGGTCATTATGATCTAATTTACCTTTAGTGGTTATTCAGCTGCACAGAGAGGGAGGAGGGGGAGGAAGGAGGGAGGACGGAGGGAGGAAGGAGGGAGGACGTCATCTGAGGGCAGCTTCTGCAGCGTTTCATGACCAAACTTCAGTTCTGTGTAAAACTGTAGAAAAAAGTCAGAAGGAAACCAACATGAAAGTGTCTGCAGCGTTTTTAGATTCTATGAGCTCATGAGGCTTTTTATGGATCTAAATGATTAAAATCAGTTTTTAAAACGTCATTATCGAGGCAACAAGGATATCAAATATAATGTTTAGTGTTTCTGGACCTCAGTTTGTTCCATTTTCAGTCTTTTTACACCTCATTTTGTTCATTTCTGGTTGTTTTGTGCTTTACTTTCATACTTTTTGGTCATTTTAAGCTTCATTTTCAGTCTTTTTACATCTCATTTTGTTGATTTTTGTTCTTATAGCATCATAGTTTGTTCATTTTTTATCTTTTTCTACCTCGTTTTGTTCATTTCTGCTCATTTTGTGCTTTACTTTTATACTTTTTGGTCATTTTAGGCCTCATTTTGTTCCTTTTTCAGTCTTTTTGCAACTCATTTGATCATTTTTAGTCTTATACACCTCATTTAGATGATTTTTGCTCCTTTTGCACCGCAGGTTGTTCAATTTTTAGTCTTTATGCATCTAAATTTGATCATTTTTAGTCGTTATGCACCTCATTTTGGTAATTTCTGGTCACTTTGTGCTTAATTTTCATACTTTATGGTCATTTTAGGCCTCATTTTGTTTCCATTTTAGTCTTTTTTGCAACTCATTTGATCATTTTTGGTCTTTTTGTAAATCATTTTGTTAATTTCCGGTTAATTTGTGCTCAATTTTTGTAATTTTTTGGTCATTTTAGGCTTCATTTTGTTCCCTTTTTAGTGTTTTTGCATCTCATTTACTACTTTTTTTGTCTTTTTTGCACCTTATTTCATTGAGTTTTGTTCTTTTTGCACCATAGTTTGTTTCATTTTTAGCCTTTATGAACCTCATTTTGTTAAATTCAGGTCATTTTTTGCTCCATTTTCATATTTTTTGGTCATTTTAGGCCACATTTTGTTTAGTTTTTAGTCTTTTTGCACCTCACTTAACAATGTTTGATCCTTTTCCACCTTATTTCGTTGATTTTTGTTATTTTTGTACCTTAGTTTGTTTCATTTTTGGTTTTTATTCTCCTAAATTTCATAATTTTAGTCTTTTTGGACCTCATTTTGTTCATTTCTGGTTAATTTGAGCTTTATTTTTGTATTTTTGTGTCATTTTTGGCCTCATTTTGTTTCGTTTTGGTTATTTTGCATCTTATTTGGTTCATTTTAGGGTCTATTTGTGTCTCACTTTGTTCTTTTTAATTTTTTTTCACCTCATTTTGTTCGTTTTTGTTAATTTTGCGTCTCCTCTCTGATATTTTTCCCAGGTGGTGGAGACCAAACAGGAGCTAAAAGTACAGTTCAGATGTTTAATTGGATTCATCAGGTGGAGACAAACTCCAGATGTTGATGTTGGAATCAGGAAGAAAGTTCTCAAGCTCTTCTGTTGTTGTTGTTGTTGTTGTTGTTAAAGGCTTCCTGCTGCAGCGCCCCCTGCTTTGTGGAGGTCAACACCTACAGCTTGTTTACATGTGAACTCGCTGCTTATTAACCCAAACAAAGGTCGGGATCAGAAAAATTGCAGTTCTCATAAGTCTCAATGTTAGAAAACAGCCAGAGACATGGTTTAGAGGAACTCAGCCACACGTATGATCGATTCAGTCCTGCAGGCCGACCAGTCCTGACCCTGGTTCAGGTTAAAGTCCTGCAGATTCGGGGGTCCTCCTTTGTTCAGCCTGGTGTCCTGGTCAGCATGAAAACGTCCATATGTTAGTGGTCAGAGGAGGCCGGCCAGCTGTCAATCAAACACAACAAAAGGAGGGAGGCGACCGCAGCCACACACACACACACATATATACACAAATACACACAGAAATAGATATATGCACACCCATACACACACATATACACTCACACACTTATACATAAACATACACACACATGTATATTGACAAACACACACAGGGTGGCTGTGGCTCAGCTGGTAGAGCCGGTTTTCCACTGGTGGTTTGATCCCCGACCCCTCAGCATGCCGAAGTGTCCTTGGGCAAAACACTGAACCCCAAGTTGGTCCCAATGGCAGGTAACACCTAGTATGGAACCTCTGTCGCCACTGGTAAATACACACACAAATATATATAAACACAAATATATATATATATACATACACACACACACACACAAAAATACACACACCTATGTACACAAATATATATACACAAATATACACACACACATATATAAACACAAATATATATACATAAATACACACACATATACACAAATATATACACAAATATATATAAACACAAATATATATACACAAATACACACACATATATACACAAATATATACACAAATACACACACACATATACATAAACACAAATACACACACATATATAAACACAAATACACACACATACACACACAAATATATATACACAAATACACACACATATATACACATATATATATATACACACATACATATACACAAATATATATATACACAAATACACACACATATATACACATATATAAACACAAATACACATATATACACAAATACACACACATATATACACACATATATACACAAATACACAAACATATATACACAAATACACACACATATACACACACACACACATACACACACATATATAAACACAAATACACACACATATATAAACACAAATATATATATAAACACAAATACACACACACACACACACACACACAGTGTTTCTGTTTATGGTCTTTTTGCTTCTGATTTGGTTATTTTGGGAGATTTTTTTGCTAAATTTTGGTCCTTTAATGCCTAATTCTGTTTCATTGAAGGTATTTTCTTCATTCTGGGCCTCTTTATGTGTCAATGTTTTCTTTTTTACACCACATTTTGTTCATGTCTTACATCATCCTGTTCATTTTGTTACGTTTGCTAATTTTATGCGTCATTGAGTTCATTGTTCTGTTCATTGTTGGTCTTTCTGCGTCACGTGGTTCATTTTTAGTCTGTTTCCTTCTCATTTTGGCCTGTTTGTGTCACATTTAGGCCCATTTTTAGTCTTTTTGCTTCTAATTTTGTCATTTTGGGTCATTTTACACTTAGTTTTGTCCCATTTAAGGTATCTAGCATCTTCATTTTGGGTCATTTTACACCCACTTCTGTCCATCTTTGGTCAGACGTGTCCTCTTGGTCGTTTTCACCTCATTTTGATCCACTCCAGCGTCTCGTTCTGGTCTATATTTGGCACCCAGACGTAGAAACACAGTCATCCTTTGTGCTTCCTGCCATTTAGACCTGGACAGTCGGTGCAGGTCTGGTCGTAGAGGCCTGACGGTGAAGAGGAGCAGGATGAAGCGACGATCGGAGGCCTCGTCGGTTCCCAGCGGGGCTCCGCCTTCGCCTCCATTCGCTTGGCGTCCGAGCGCTCGCATTAATCTTTTGCAATAACACTCGAGCTCCGCGGCTCGCTGGGATTGTGTTTATCTTTTCAAACGCTCCGAGAGTCATTCAGCGGCTCAAACAAAGCAGCGCCACTACAAATCAAAGCCTCTTAATGACGCCTTTCTCCCGACGCCGAGGTTCGGCCGTCCGGAGGCTTCGGGGAGCTTTTGGCACATTTGATTAGGAGATTAGAAAAAACTGAAAATTGCTGGAGGACAGGAACGAGGAGAGCGGCTTTGCGGGGTGTTTACAGATTCCCATTGTGTGCGCTGACAGAGGCCAGGGTGTGTGGTCGAGGTCTTCGAGTGCTACTTCAGCGCCGCGCTCGCATGTTTGGCAGGATTGGAGCCCTGATCTGCTTCCATCAGCGCACGGACAAAAACAGCTCTTCTGTGGAGGCGCATTCTGGAGCTGCAGAAGTCCGCATGATGTCACGTCGAAGGAACTCGGCCAAGAAGCCGGCAGATAATAACCGGAGAGCCCTCCAGCGGCGGCGGCCTTCCCATGACCCGACCGCCGCAGGTCCCGACCGCTGTGTGGTCCGACACATCACCTCAATTTGCACTTCAGATCCAGAGTCGCTGTCAAATCCTCTAAATCAGAGGTGATGGACGTCGGCCTCACGTCAACCTAAAGCCTCTGAGCAAATATTCTCATCCTCTATGGAACTCAAGCACAGTCGACACAGGTTATGTGTTCCTCCACTTATTCTGCACGTTTTAGAGAAACCTTCCACCTGTACCGGCTTCACAAAACGCACACTTTTCCAATAGATGATGTAAAATGACAAAAAAACAAGCAAACCCATCCAGATGCGAGCAAAAGACATGAAAACTAACAAAAAGACAAATAAAATAGCGCAAAATTAAACAGTGTGAAGCGTGGCATGAATAAAAATGAACAAAACAAGATGCAAAACCACACATAGACAAAATGTAAAGCACAAAACAACTGAAAATATAAAAGCAAGACATAAAATAACCATAAGAGGCCAAAATGAGATGTAAAATTGCCAAAACTAATCAAAATGAGGCACGAAATGACCAAAAATACAAAAAACTAAGCGTAAAGTAATAAAAAACAAACAGGTCGAGGCACCAAATGACCGAAAACAGGCAAAATGAGATGCAAAATTAGCAAAAAGTAATAAAAATGAGGTGAAAAACAAACAATTGTATGCACAGTTAGGTATTAAATAAACAAAAACAAACAGATTGAGGTGAAAAATGACCAAAAATAATCAAAATGAGGCTCAAATTTACCCAAAAATTAACTAAATGAGATGTAAACAACCAAAAATGAAGCACAAATTAACTAAAAATTAACCAGATGAGGGATAAAACAACAAAAAACACAAGAAAAATGAGCATTAAATAAGCAAAAACAAACGGACTGAGGTGCAAAATGACCCAAAATAATCCAAAATGTGATGCGAACAACCAAAAATTAAGAAAATAAAGCAGAAATTAACCAAAAATAAACCAAATGAGGCACAAAACAACCAAAAATACAAGAAAATTGATCATTAAATAGCAAAAACAAACAGATTGAGGCACCAAATGATCAAAAACAGTCAAAATGAGACGCCACACGCCTCAAAATAAATCAAATGAGCTGAAAAACAACAAAAAGATGAACGAACAGCGTGAGTCGCAAAATGACCAAAAACAACCAAAATGAGACGCAAAATTAACAAAAATAAGGCGCAAATTTACCAAAACATTTACAAAATGAGATGTAAACAACCAGAAATATTCAAAATGAAGCACAAATAAACCAAAAACACAAAAAACTGAGCATTAAATAGCAAAAATCAAACAAATTAAGGCGTAAAATGACCTTGAATAATCAAAATGAGGCACAAATTTACCCAAAAATTAATCAAAATGAGATGCAAACAACCAAAAATGAAGCACAAATTAACAAAAAATAAACCAGATGAGGCACAAAACAACAAAAAACACAAAAAACTGAGCATTAAATATTAAAACCAAACAGACTGAGGTGCTGCAGTAGTACAGTGAGAAAAATAGTGTATTATTGAACATTAAAGCAGATAAACATCGTCAATGGAATGAGCAGAATGTGGAAGAACAACCTTGAACTAAGAAGACATTTAAATAAGAAATAAATCTCAAAGCCAGAGCTGGATTGTTAAAAAAAAAAACGAGACTTTATTGCCGTTTTCCACGATGGATTATACAAGGAGAGCAACATGTGAGACTACGGAATTAAATACAAAAACAATGTTATTTATTTATTTACTCCACATTCGGCTACAGAACGGATGAGTGACGGCCGCCGTCTTCATCATCAACATGAGAAAAACCAAAAGACTCGGAGTTAAAACAGCAGATTCATCAATGCAAACTTTATTTACACGAGAGAATAAGAACATGCCATGCTCCTCGCGCCTACGAACACGATGGCGGCCATGTTGGCTCTACGGCGGCGGCCATGTTGGCTCTGCAGTCCAGTTAAATAGGTGGAGGGACGTGTTAACGGTTACGTACAGTATTTACAGCCCGACGTCGACCCACGCCGCCCCGCCAGACGCTTCCTCTCCTCCAAAATAAAAGCTTTTTCGACTGTGCGCCACCCAAACCAACACACATTTCAGTTTGGCTGCGAGGACAAAAAAAAACTCTTTAAAAAAATCGAACGAGGATCGAATTTAGTGGCAGGAAATGCAGAAGTGGAGTTAAATTGAGTGTTTTAGTGAAATTTAACGAGCGATTTATTAGCTTTATGAAACAAAAACCCCAAATTTGATGTTTCCAGCTTCCTAAATGGGAAAATTTGCTTCTTCTCCTGGTCTGATGTGAATAATTTGAGCTGTATTCTTGTTTTAACGGAGATTTTTTACAGTTTTCTGACGGCATAAGTCGAACTACTAACCAAGAAACAACCTGCAGATCAACAGAAAACAGTTTTCTATTAATCACAGGTGTATTTTGACGCACTTTTGCTCTTCCTGCCACCAAAGCGATGAACTGAAAACCAGTAACACCTACTAGAAGGCCACGAAACACCAGAGAAGAACCCAGATACAGAACCTGGCAGGAGTAAATGCATCCGATTAAACTAAGTGCTGCCGTTTAATTTGCGCTGCTACTTTGAAAAACAACCAAAGTTAAATTTAATAAGATTTTCTTTATTAAAAAAATACCAAATAAAAGGAGATTCACCATCAAACCTGTAGGGGCGATAAGGCCAGCAGCTTTCTAGTCATTTGTTTATCTACTCTCCAGCTGATTAGAACAATAATTCCTACTTCTAAAACCCAGATAAGTTGATTAAAGTGATGCTTCTGTGTGAATTTCAGCCTCTCGCAGGTGAAAAACGAGCCCCAACAGCTGGATTTACATCAGAATTTGAAGTGTTGTTACCATTACTGAAGGCCGACTACCTGCTGAGGCCTCCTGTTGGGTGAATTTAGCCACTAGATGGCGGCGGTGAGCTGAAACCACAGAGTTACGAGCTACAATGACGGTGTACGACCACAAGGGGGCACTCAACACAGCTGCTGCTCTTCCGCCAGCAGCGTCGCGGTAAAACAGGAAGTAACATTTCCAGATGTTTGTTTTTCTTCCCGTAAGGAGCGATTGTTAAATATGTACAGACGAGGGAGGAGGCGGCGAGGTGTTTTTTTTTTAATATAATACAGTTTACAGAGGAGGCGGGATGGGAGTTTAATCGCAGCTAAAAACACTCGGATGGTCTCTGGGTGCGTTTGATTTCTACTAACGAACAGGCACAGTGGGTGGAGTCAGATCTGAGGGTCCGTTTCTGTCGGAACATGGATATAAAGTGAGTTAAAAAGGTGGATGCTGTGTTTCCTACTAGCAGCCGGACTCCACAGGCTCGGCGGATGAGATGACGGAGCGGCTCCCTCACTGCCGGTTGCTCTTTATTCTCTCCAGACGCTTCTTCAGGTCGTCCAGGTTGGCGGCCGGCGAGGCTGAGCGGGTGTGGCCGTGGGTGGGCGAGTGGGAGTGGGCGTTGTGCTCCTGCTGGTACAGCTCCCGGGACTCTTTGAGCTGCGACAGCTTGCTGTGCAGCATGTCGGTAGACGAGGCCACCGACGGCTTCGACGACAGCAGGGAGGAGATGGCCGGTCGCTGCTGAGGCTCGTCGTCGCCTCCTCCGACTCCCTGCTGCTGGTGGAGGAAGAAGAGAAGGATGTTAAATATATGCTGATGCTTTATCTAAGTTAAAAGTCCCATATTATGCAAAATTCACTTTAGACTGGTTTTCTAACAATAACATGTGTCCCCAGCGTGTCTACAACCCCCGCCCCAAAATAAGTAAAGTCTCTCCTCTCCCTCTATTGTTTTCTCCACCTTTCAGAAAATTGGTGCTCAAGCAGCCCGATTTGAGATTTGCCCTTTATCACCTCATGTAGGGCAATAACACCACCTCCAGGTTGGTGACCCCACCCCAGAGAGACATTAGGCTGAATCCAAATCAACACCCTCTGGACTTGCAGACTGAGCCTCACAGACTTCAGGCGTACGTAATGTCTGCGACATCTTCACTGTCATCACGAAAGTCTGTAGAGCGGGAGTCTGCAGCATTATGACTGGAGCTAATAGACAGGCTTGGTTTCACTCATTTCCATGAGAACCTTTGAGAGACTATCATGTATACGGTAATCACCGCAAGTAACAAGATATAAATTCCATCTATAGGATTTTTGTGAGTGAACAAATCAACATTCATACACATTCAAAACAGCCCTCAGTGCTCCCGGACTTCCCCTGAACGCACCACAGAGCACAGCAGTTGCTCTGCTGTTGGCTGCACAAACGAGCACAGAAGTCTGTTTTTACCTCCTTCTTCATCTGAGGTTTTGAAGGCCCAGTGGACTAATTTTATTTTCAATAGAAATGTCCCCACAACAACTCCTAAGTTTGTATGGATGTGTGTGTCACCACTTCAGTGCAGACTGGTTTCTCAACGAGGTCCAGTACAAAGCAGGATTCACTAAGAATCTGACGATAAAGCATGGATCGGTACCAGCTGTCAGTGACTCAACTACAAATGGGGGAGCTGAGAGCTTTACTTTTTTATGTTGCTTTACTGTTCAGGCCTACCTAGCATGATAGCCTGTTGAATGTGGTTTTAGCAGGGCAGCTAACCTAAGCTACTGTTGGTAGCATAGTTAGCATTCAGAAACTTCCTGCTGCAGCCACAGAGTTTGAATTTCTTCAGGAGCCTCTCCTTCTGGGTCAGACTCTGGATCAGATTGGTATGTCTGAACCACAGCCCTTCTACCAGCCATACCTACACTCTGTGTAAACGTTAGTGCATGGAACTGGATAACGTCTTCCAAAGAGGGGCATGAAGGAGGCGTGGACAAGCTCAGCTCATTATCACAGACACAGAAACTGTGTTTTCTCAGCGGAGCTCACAAGAGGGAGTTACAGGCTGAAGTCCAGGAACAAACTGGGTTTTTAGACGACAAACTTCAAATTGATTGCTCTGGGACCTCTGAGACCTATGGGAACTTGTTGAAAAGAAGCATAATATGGGACCCTTAATTTACTGTCTCCAGTTTTCCTCATCAGTTATTCCACCTCACATCATCAGGGTTCTTCTGCTCAACCCTGATTTACTCTTATCAAACTGTGAACACCTAAAACGGCGTCTGGGAGATTCAAGCTCAACGAGGTGATGTTTTTCTTTTAAATCACCCGTCAACCCACTTCCAGCAGGTTTTTTTCTCACATTGAACTTGAAAAAAATCAAATGTTAAATGAGGCGTTCTTTTTTTTCTTGTCCGAGTACTTTTGAAAACTTTAAACTGGAGCTCCATGTCAAAAGTGATACATCTTCCTCTCTTCTATGTTGATAAAACCTGCTAGGATTAGAGCTGCGGCTCTCTTCCTTCATCCCGCATCTATTCTACCTTTAATTAAAGCTCAGAGTCTGAAAAACAAAACGTGAAACTGTCTTTAAACTTCTGGTCTGTGTGTGAACGAACCCTGGAGGTGTTTTCTAGTCCTTGTCTCTGTCTCAGGATCTTCAGTCTCTCGTAGTAAACGGCCGGTTTCAGCTCTTCGTTGTTGCCGCTCAGACCGGAGTCGACGCCGTGCTGAGGAATCACTGCAGACAAACACACATGTTACTACCCAACCCTGACCGAGGCCTTGTCCTCACAAATACAGATGTTTAGTTTTCCTCTGCGTTGCTACCATTTTCGGCCACTTTGATCCTCGTACCTGCTGAGGTCTGGATCCGAGCTTTTCCCTCCCTCTCGGACTCGATCATTCGGAGTCCTCGCTCCACGTAGCTCTGGAAGAACTGCGACGTGTTTTTGAGGAAGGGCTCCAGGTCGGCGTCCGAGTACTTCTGCTTGTACTCGTAGAGCTCCGTCAGACCCTGAGGAGGAAGGTACGGATACTTCATGTTTTCTAGGCTCCTGGTTATAATAAAACTGTGAATCAACATTTTAAAGAGTTAAATTAAACCGTGGAGGCTGACGGACCTCTTTAGTGTTCTCCTTGGAGCCGATCTTCTTGAAGATCTCAGACAGGATGTCGCTGACCTTCGCCTTCGACATTCGATCATCCTGCAAACGAAACACAAACAAAACATCTCACATCAGAATCACACGGCAAATTAAACTCACAGGACAAAACCGACTCAGCTTGTGTTAAATGTTTTCTCCGACAGCTGAGCTTAAAGTTCCCTTCACGCCTACAAACACCACAGCGGCCATGTTGGCTCTACGGCAGCGGCCATGTTGGCTCTACGGCGGCGGCCATGTTGGCTCTACGGCGGCGGCCATGTTGGCTCTGCAGTCCTGATCCGAGGCTGCTGTTAAATAAGTGGAGGGACGTGTTAACGGTTACAGTATTTACAGCCCGACGTCGACTCACGCTGCTCCGCCAGACACTTCCTCTCTTCCAAAATAAAAGTTTTTTCAACTGTGCGCCACCCAAACCAACACAAACGATTTCAGTTTGGCTGCCAGGAACAGAAACTCTTTACGAGCAAAGATCGAATTTAAGGGCAGGAAAAGCAGAGGTGGAGTTAAATTCAGTGTTTCAGTGAAATTTAATGAGCGCTTTACTAATCTTCATGTAACAAAAACCCCAATTTGATGTTTCCAGCTTCCTAAATGGGAAGATTTGCTGCCTTTCCTCGTCTGACGTGAATAATTTGAGCAGTATTCTTGTTTTCCAGGAGGTTTTTCAGTTTTCTGACGGCATAAACCAAACTACTAACCAGAAACATAACCTACAGATTAACAGAAAACAGTTTTCTATTACTCACACGTGTTTTGACCCACTTTTGGTTTTTCTGCCATCAAAGCGATGAACTGAAAACCACTCTTGCAGCGTCACTTCTTCGGTTTAGAGTCCCAACAGCTGGATTTAAATCAAAATTTTAGGTGTTATTAACGCTACTGAAGGCCAACTACCTGCTGAGGCCTCCTGTTGGGTGAATTTAGCCACTAGATGGTGGCGGTGAGCTGAAACCACAGAATTACGACCACAAGGGGGCACTCACACAGCTATTAATCTGTTCTTCACCCTGCAGCGTCACGGTAAAACTAGTTACCTCCGCCAAGGAGGTTATGTTCTTGCCAGCGATGGTTTGTCTGTTTGTTTGTGGACAAAATAACTCGAAAAGTTATGGATGGATTTGGATGAAATTTTGAAAAAATGTGTGAAATGGGACAAGGAAGAAATGATGACCTTTTGGGACTGATCCGGATCACCGTCTGAATCCCGGATTTTTTTTTAAATGTAATGTAACTAGGTGGACAGTTAAATGCAGTTTACTCTAAAAGCCACCAGAGGGCACTCTTGTTTTTGGGGTAACCCCCTCTGACCACATCACATTTTGGGGCTCCATGCGACAGACAGCGACAATGACGGAGTTCTCTTTCCTTCCTGAGCGACATACGCACGGTTGAACTGGCATTTTTATCTCCAGTTGTCTAAGAAGCTGGGAGGCTGTTAGGAGCTGCAGCGCTAGAGGCCGCACCTGTTCATTAGGTCGGATTGTCGGTAGGACATTTGAACTGTCTGTAATTACATTTGTATCTGTAACGTTCCATACAAAATATGTGAATTGGGAGATTGTGTTGGGGGTGGACTGAAGCTCCTTGGTGGAGGTATGTGCTCTCATCCTTTTCCTCACCTTCCACATTAAGATCCGTTCTTATGGCCCGTCAGACTGATGTAAAATGTGTTGTTGTGCATTTGTTGTGCATTTTCTCACCATTCGAAGTCCGGTTTTCTCGTTTCCTCGGTCGCTCTTGAGTCCCGACAGGTTTCCCGAGTGTTTGACCACCCGCCTCAGGTGGGCCTCCAGTTCGGACTCGTTGCGATTCTCGATCATCGACAGGTGATCCAAAATCTGTTCATCAATACGACAAAAGTCAGCGCGCTTATTTATTCATAATGAGCTGCTAAAGCTACTGTCTGACAGGAGAAAATACTCTGGCACTTAGAAATTCAAATTAAAGCTTTTTGTTGAGGGGACAGAACTCAGTGCTTGAAGACTTTTAAAGGTCTCGGATGGTAGAAATCTATTTGTGTTGTGTTTTGTGGTTGTTATAAACTTGGAGGTGTAATATGAAAGCTGTTAACATATGAAAACGTCTACTTCTGCCTTTCCTCAAGCTCCCACAACTAGACGGACGTTACAGGCCTTAGAGCCAGTAAGAGCTTCATCCAGGTGCTGTTAACACCAGTCTAACCAACAGTAGCTCAAACTCTCCAGGCGAACCAATCAGAATTAACAGCTGCTTCTGCTGAACTCTAAAATGTCTGAACCACCAAATGCTGTGCTGCTGGCTGTAAGAGTGAACACAAGAGTCTCCATGCACTGCCAGCATCTGAGGAGTTGATGGCATTGTCACCACAACAATAGGAAAATCCTTAGTGTTAGCATGTTGTGAAGCTAATGTGGCTAATGTTAACGTTGCTGGTATACCCACGGGTCAGAGCTCTGTGGAAACTGTAACCGACGGACATTTAAAGATGGTAGGAAACTTTAATTTAAACCAATAAACAAGGACTGGGTGGGTTACTGTGTTTTCATGTTGCGCTTCATTTCAACCTAAACTCAGCTAGCTAGTTAGCTTCTCTCCTGCTCTCTGTGCTCATATAAACTGCTTTTTAACACAGCTGAACTCACAATAAAGCTGCTTTTTTATACATTTTACTGTTTCTGTTGTCAGACAGAAGAACAGTAACTAAAACTCTAACTATTAAGACTAAATGTTAACCAGCAGTAACTTCAGACCCATTTCCAAGCTGCTACTGTGCAGCTAAAATACTGATTTTATAACTGCAACATTGCCCAACAATCTCATGGATAACAAGAATTAAAGGCAACGAGAGAAAGTTAGAAATGATAGAAAGTCTCCCAGTGTCAGCAACTATTTCCCTCCATGCTGTCAATCACAGACAAAGAGAGTTTTTCCCTGAAAGATGACGGCATTGTCACAACAATAGGAAAATCCTTGGCGTTAGCATGTTGTGCAGCTAATGTGGCTAACCTTGGCTTTGACAGCACACCCACAGGTAAGAGCTCTGTGGAAAACTGTAACGCTGAGGGACATTTAAAGATGGTAGAAAGCTGCTTTATAACCGCAACTTTGACCGACAATCTCACCAATAACATGAGTGAAAAGCAGCGAGACAAAGCTAGAAATGATGGAATGTCTCGGACACAGAGGGAGTTTTTTTCCTGAAGGAAGCATAAACAGCAGCTCACTGGTTCAGAACAGGATTGTGAGATGAAACACTAGAAACACACTGTGGGGACATGCAAGGCTTCCTTTTAAAATTTGCTGACAAGGGGCTCAATTTCCCCCTTTGAACCAGAGAATTCAGCTCTCTAGGTCGTACCTTGGCCCCCGTCAGCTTGCACAGTGTATGTAACAGGGTCTTCAGGGTCCTGTGAGGGACGTCGCTCTTCAGCTGCTTGAGCTTCTCTTTGGGGAAAACCTTCATGAAGTTGTGGACGTCCAGCAGGATCCGGTCCAGGTTGATGTTGTTGATGGTTTCCGGGAGGAAGCGGATCATCCTCCAGAGACACTGAACAGACACAGCAGGGCGAGTTAGAAACACAGTGACCGAGTTGTGCAGCGGAAACACCAGGTTCAGAACCGGCGTCGGGTCCGCTTACCTTCATGACCAGCTCAGAAACCATCGGAGAGCCGGCTGTGGAGACCAAAGTGTCCTGAAGTAACACCAGCAGAGCGCTGCAGAGAGGCAGGATAAGACTTAATCATTAACCTGATGGAAACTCTTGTGTCAGAGAAAACAAAACGACCTAACATAAGAACTGCAGCGCCTTAGAGAGCAATAAGGTATAAGTATGATGCAATACTGAGATAAAATAAGCAGCTAAAATAAGACTAGAAAGGTAAAAACGAATGCTGGCAAATATACTGCGGTGATAAGTGGCATCACACAAGATGATGAAGGATGTTTATACATTTTCTTATACTGTGCATTTTATTATGTATTTTATCTTATATTTTTTTCTAATTTAACTCAGGGAGTACCACCATGACTGTTTTACTGGTGTTTTCAGCTGTACAATGACAATAAAGGTCTTGAATCTTGAGTCTAGATGAAATATTACACATTAAACTGAAATATTACACCTGGAGAAATGAGAAGATGAACATTACCTATCGCACAAGAGATAAAATGCTACACACGACGCAGAAACTGATATTGCACAAACTATTGAGAAGCAATAATCCAGACGATAGTGATATTATTGTTTGGATCCAAGTGTCAGTTATTCAGTTTAAGAAAGGAAGAAGACAAATAAACAGGTTATAATCCAACTTAAAGGTACATCTGAGTCGCCTTAGTGAAAATAAAAGTATAAAACACTTTTACATCCAAGACAAATTAAATTACACATACAGGCAATGGAGGATTAAACACTGTGTAACATAAAATAAAGCTTCTCACTCCCTCTTCTCCACTCCCAACCCAACCGGTCGAGGCAGATGTCCGCCCTCACCGAGCCTGGTTCTGTCGGAGGTTTTTTTCCCCCCTTCCCTGTCGTAGGGGATTTTTGGTTCCTTCCCACCGTCGCTGACTGTTTGCTCACAGGGAATCCAAAAGCAACTTTGGATTGTTGGGTTTTCTGTTTCCTGTTCTTTCTTACAATGTTTAGCGCTTTGTGACGACTTATGTTGTAAATATGCGCTATATAAATAAAATTGAATTGAACTTGAAATAACATCAAATACCATAAGTGGCCTGTACGACCGACCAGTGAAAGACAAAAGTTTGACATTATAGTTATGTAACAGAGTCACTGATGACGTTTCTGTACAGCAGAAGCTAATATGATATGCAGTCGTCCCTCGCCATATTGCGGTTCACTTTTCACGGTGTCACTGTATCGTGGATTTTTAAGTTGTATATAAAATACGTAGCGTACATCAGATGAGTCGACCCACGTATGGAAAACTCAGCTACTTCCTCTTGAGCTGGTCGGTCTCTGATTGATGGGCGGTGATGGAAGCCAGCCAGAACCTTTGGTCCCACACGGTGAGTGTTTACTGGAAACGACCGTCAGAGAACCGGTGACAGTCTGTAGGATTACCGTAACATCATCATCAGTTTCCAGGTAGGTGGGCAGCCGGACGTCCTCGGTGTCGGTGTGTTTAAAATACGGCAGAGTTTTTCACCAAGTGGATCGCTGCGTCGCTAGTTCCATTATCGGACATGGCTGTAGAAGCTCCTCTAGATGGAAGGTTTAAGAGTGTAGGAAGTGTTTATAAGAGTGTGGGGAAGGTTAATGACAGAGCCTTAATATATATAAATAATAAAATAAATATAAGGTCGCTACTTCGTGGATTTCGTCTGGAACCGAACCCCCGCGATAGACGAGGGATCACTGTACAGCAGCTGTTGCCGACGTTATGCTTCAAATTTTTATCGTGACTTCGATGAAACGTCCTGATTTTAAGCTTGGGTTGTTCCGATTTAACTGAAAGTTACGTATGATTAGTTCAAGGACTGTTGGAAAGTCAAAACTTGAACCATTTCTGTTTTTTTGCTATGAAAAATGGTGTAATTGGGGGATTGTTTGGGCGAGTTTCGTGTTAAATCAAAGACCACACTGAGTACATTTACAAATCAGAAGATACTTGGACTGAAAACTGATTTTAAGAGCTTATGGTGGCTGAACTGACCTGATCATGTTGGTCTGGTCCGAGTTTTCCAGGACTCGGATCACCAGCAGGTTGACGGACCTGATGACCTGCGTTCCGTCTTCGATGTCCTCCATCCTGCCGTCCAGCATCAGCGTTATCAGACCGTGCATCAGGTCCTTCAGGACGCCCATCGACGCCTCTCTGGCCAAAGACTCCATAGAGAAGAGCTGGAAAAGAACAACGCAAGGCTTGTCAAGCGTCTCTTCACTCCTAAAACAACCCGACGCTCTTCGTCAGAGTACAATGGGCGACTCACAGACAGCATGTTTCCTATGATGCAGCTGTACAGTTTGACGATGTCCTTCTTGTCCAGCCGGTCGTCGGCCATGTGCGTGCTGTAGGTGAGTCTCAGCTGCATGATGGTGGCGATGAGGAACTGATCGATGTGTCCCGACATCACTTCTGCTTTGTCCTCCTGCCGCAGCACCTCGTCGATCTGCGGAGATTCAAACCACATATAAACATGGAGGGAAACCAGCTGAAGCTAAACTCATTCATCTCAAAGGAAATTCTTTTGCCAGACTTTGCTCATAAAACTAAATTACACAACATGAGAAATGCAGTGCCTCGTATACAAGCACAAACATCTAAGCACATTGCATGATACTTATATGGTCTTTTGCACAGATGAGGACTGCACCTTCAATTCATTGCACACATAATGATGGTAAAGACATATTTATATTGATTACATTATATTCCTGTCATCAAAGGTCACCGTGAAGCAGGTTTCGGCATTAAACTCTGAATTTCCACCTCACAAGCACGCCAGAAAACAAAATATCGCCTAAAACAGATGTTTGGTTCGAGGAAACGCCGTTTGAGGAGCTTCTTGACCAACTACACCTTTGTAATTCATCATTAACAGAGTTGAAAGCAGAATAGTTAATGCTGGACTTTTAGAGGTGCTTTGACTTGTACGTGTTTTCCATCGACGGAGCCCAAACACAATGGCAAACTCTAAATTCTCCAGATATGCTGTGCCGTCTCTGTCCACTATTCTCGATACATCTCAGGAGTAATCCTTGACCCCAATTTCTAAGTCACTGCAATATCATGTAAGAAATATATTTTCTCTGTAGGACTTTGGAGAAGCACTAATTTGTATGTACTTTCCATCAACAGAGTCCGTACACAATGCCAAGTTCTCCAGATACCCTTCGCTGTCTCCGTCCACTGTGTTGGACACATTTCAGAAATAATAACTGACATGATGCTGCCCACACTGCTATATCATGTAAAACATGCCATGTTTTCGTTGCAGGACTTTGGAGAAGCACGGATTTGTGTGTGCTTTCCAATGACGGAGCTTAAACACAGCAGGGAGCACCACGTTCTCCAGATATCCCGTGCTATGCCGGCCCTGTAAGTCACTGCTATATCATGTAAAAAATATGTTTTCGCTGTACGACTTTAGAGGAGCATTGATTCGTATGTTTTTGATCGATGGATCCCAAACACAGCAGGAAGTTCTAAATTCTCCAGGTATCCTGTGCTATGTTCCACCACTGTACTCATCACACCTCAAGAATAATCACTGACACAGCATCACAGCCCAAACTCTCAGACAATGCTGTATCATGTGAAAAACTATCATGTTTTCTCTGTAGGACTTTGGAGGAGCACTGATTTGTGCTTTCCGTCGACGGAACCCCAAACACAGAAGTACTGCGTTCTCCAGATATCCCGTGGTATGTCTGCTCACTGTACTCGTCACAGCTCAGGAATAATCCCTGACACAGCATCACAGCCCAAACTCTAAGTCACTGCTATATCATGTTAAAAATTTGTACGCGTTTTCCATTGATGAAGCCCAAACAGAGGGGAAAGTACTACGTTCTCCAGATATCCCGTGCCATGTCGGCCCCCTAAGTCACTGCTATATCATGTAAAAATTTGCCTGTGCGTGTTTTTCTGTGTTCAACATGAGAGGAGATGTGACCATTTACATTCATGGATGCGGAAAGCAGAAAATGTCTATTAGTGAGTGACACACATCTAAACGAATGCTCCTGTTGCGCTGTAATGCTTCGTACTGTACCTGTGCCAGCGCCTGAATGCTGGTGTTGATGTCGCCGCTCGCCACCTGAGAGATGACGAAGTTGATGGTGGAGGCCGTGCTGTTGTGGAGTTCATCGAAGTGCGGAGACACGGCACGCATCCTTCGAACACAAACCATAAAGTAACATTAGCCATAGTAAACATTAATTTCTGCTTATTTACCTTCTTTGTGTCCGTCTGAGTTTGCTTACTTGGGTTCGGGGATCATGATTGGCTCCAGCAGCTCGTCCAGCTTGTGTTGGACGAGGTCGGGCAGCTCGCAAACCCGGCTCTGGTCCATCTCGATCATGTCCAGGTCCAACTGGAACTCCTTGGGGATGGATGGATGGGAGGACTCGCTGTGCTGGGCGTTCTGCCGGGCTTGACTGGATAAAGAGGGGACAGGACAGTGCTTTTAGTCCGGTGTCTTATCGATCAGTGCCGCTCAGCTGCAGTCCCGACTGACGTGAGCTTTTAGTTTTTAGTTTAAGAATCAATGACGGTGTAGAAGTGATGGATCTCAGGCTAATGTGTAAGGACTTCAAACATTATTCTGAGTGTAATTAATGCTTTTCAGATTTAAAAAAAACTCATTATCCGAGAATCTGAAGTGTGTGAACAACCTGATGGAACAAATATCTGTCAGAACTGCAGCTCATTAGCACTGATCTAAAAACAACATGAGGTGCTGGCATCCTTTGGAAAAAAGGAGGGGAAAAAAGCTGCAAGGACGAGTGCAACAAAAAGAAACAAAACCTCAGACTGCTCATCAGAATAACGACAAATAATTCTCAGTTAAACTCCGAGTCGTTTGAATTCCATCAAGCTAAACTATGCCAACTATTTCTGCAGCATAACCCGAGTAAACCGCATAAGATTGGGGCTCAAGATTGGGTTTTGTAGGACGTTTAGTGCAATTTTGACAACATCAAGTAATGCTTTAAAGCTTTTAAGAGACTGATGAAACACTGACACTGCTATATAGTGTCAAATTTGATTTTTCACTACCATTCTAGCCACAAATTCTAACAGAAACGACACAAACATTAACCAAACTTTTCCTAAAATACAGTAAAGTTACTCCACAAACATGAAATCCACTAAAAACAGACGAGACACAAAGTAAACAAACTCATGTACTGGGCAGCGTGTTGTTAGCGGTGCTGAAGCCACGTTAGCAGCTAAATGCTAATTAAAGTGCTGCAGCTCAGAAGCTATTTGGCTGAGCAGCCCAGAGAACGTTTGTTTAGTGGTGCGTTCAACAAGCAAATGTATTTCTTAGTGCTTCCAAAGCCCTTTTCAAATTAACTTAAAGGAGTGCGTGTCCGAAAGGGGCTAAATTGTGACGATCGAGTGGTCTAGCTTAATTAATTCTGCTGCAAATCAACAAATGCTAATAACTTCAGGTGTTCAGATTCACCTGTTCCTCTCACCTGGTGCCTCTGTGTCTCCCCGGCTATCTAAAAACCTAAATAAACTATCAATAAATCAAATTTTAACCTCACAATTGAGCATACAAGTGACCCAATCTGGCATCAAAGGAGACCATCTAGTCTTTCAATCATGTGACATTGATATTTCTACTATATGTTTGACTGGTTGTTTAAAAATCAAGTCTACATGCTCAGAATAAAGTAGTTGTGTGTGTTTGTAGCTGGCAGACCAAGCAGAGGACAGTTCACCTCATTCTCAGGTGTTTTCAGCAGACACAGGTGAGACAGAGGGGTGACGCAGGAATGTTTAAAAAGTGACATTTTGAACGTTAGTCGGGTGCTTTACCTACCGTCATGCGAAGAAGCACGACTAAAACTCAAATGTCACGACCTTTCTCAGCCTCATGAGGTGTTAGAAGGCATTCAGAGAGGGGTTTTTAATAATGACAACACGTAGAAAAGACGAGGAGGAGGAGGAGGAGGAGGAGGAGTTGGTACTCACATCCTATACGTGCGATACATTATTCTGCTCCGAAAAGGAAGGCAGGCAGAGCAGAGAAAGAGGAGGAAAAAATAATCACACAGGAAGAAAGATGAAGGGTTAAGAGACACAGGTTGGTTTCACAGAATCAGAACGCTGTGAGATCAACCCGACATGCAGAGACCCGACAGGAAGAGGACAGATTAGTAGCGAGCAAACAGGAGAATGGCATGAGTCTGACTGGTCGGACAGAGAAGACAGGAGGCTGAGTGGTTCGCATGCTCACGAAGAACAGCTGGAAAAGTTGAGGTTGAAGAAGTTTGACGTTTAAAACTGCAAACTGACTCCAGCAGACGAGAAAGTCCGTCCACCTGGTTTATGACATTTGATTTGGGGTGTAACGGCACAGGAGTACTCATGTTTTCAGCACAAACGAACGAAATGCATGATTTTTTTGTCATCTAATTTTGAATTTTACTTATTTTATACAGCAGCATTTCAGCGTCTTAGATGTTACAGGAAAAATTAAGAGTAAAAAGTCGATTAAGACGAGGGGTGGGAATCACAGGGAACCTCACGATACGATATGATACATGATACGACCATAATCGATATATTGAAAGACAATCACATGGTGGGTTTGCATGTTGTTGGTGTTGCCTGTGTGCTTTACTTTGGCGAGGCAGTTCTTGCTTATGTCATAGTCTTTGTCCAGCTAGCTTGTTCCCTCAATGAAAGCCCAAATGGGTCCACGCTATGGACTTAAACGTGGATGGGGCGTCTCTTACGGTAGCGTTGCTGTCCTCCTTTACACCTGTACAAACTCTTCTGGGGCCGATTCATTTCCGCTCCAGTCTCGCTAATTCATGTAATAAACGCCACCATGTGGAGTTATTAAGTAGTGACGCTGGAGAAATGGCAGCTGGCAGGGTCTAGAGCGCCTTATTATATTAATTAAAGTATCGATATTTGGCGCCAGGGTATCGATACTCATATCGCACGAGGAGGGACAACAACATATCACGGTATTTTGTCCCACCCCTAATTAAATATTTAACTGAAACAATGCCCTATAGCCGGAGTTTCAGCGCGATTAATATACAGCCATTTTGTTTTAATAATATTTATTGTTAACTGCATTCTGTTTAGTGTGAGTAGAGAAGAGACACCAATGGGTTCTTTCCCCTACTCACTGTTCAGTCTTGTTATTTTGCTTCCATAAAATGTCTTCAAGACTAGTCGAAAGAAAACACAAGGAAAAATACATTTAGACGTTTATTTTACTATTTTACATGCTGCATCTTAGACCAAATATCTGCCATTACACTCCTGCTTTGCAGTATTTAACGTCTGGTTTACATCTTTTATCCATGTTTGTTATTGTTGCCTCGGCCAAGGAGGTTATGTGATGGCCGCCGTTGGTTTGTTCGTTTGTTTGTGTTCAAAATAACTCGAAAACTCAGGGATGGATTTGGATGAAAATTTTAGGAAAAGTGTGAAATGGGACAAGGAACAAATGATGACATTTTGGGACTGATCCGGATCACCGTCTGGATCCAGGATTTTTTTAATGTAAGTGTAACCAGGTGGACAATCAAATGTGGTTTACTCTAAAAGCCACCAGAGGGCACTCTTGTTTTTGGGGTAACCCCCTCTGACCACATCACATTTTGGGGCTCCATGCGACAGACAGCGACAATGACGGAGTTCTCTTTCCTTCCTGAGCGACATACGCACGGTTGAACTGGCATTTTTATCTCCAGTTGTCTAAGAAGCTGGGAGGCTGTTAGGAGCTGCAGCGCTAGAGGCCGCACCTGTTCATTAGGTCGGATTGTCGGTAGGACATTTGAACTGTCTGTAATTACATTTGTATCTGTAACGTTCCATACAAAATATGTGAATTGGGAGATTGTGTTGGGGGTGGACTGAAGCTCCTTGGTGGAGGTATGAGCTCTCTGAGGACTTTTCTAGTTGCTAACTGCATTCTGTTTAGTGTGAGCAGAGAAGAGAGAGTAATAACGCGTTTTTTTCCCTTCACACTCATCAATCTTTGCTTCCATAAAATGTCTTCTTTGAGACTAGCCAAAAGAAAACACTAGAAAAACACATTTAGATGTTTATTTTACTACTTTAAACAAACATCTTGTACCAAATATGTGCCACTACACTCATGCTTTGCAGTGTTTAACGTCTGGTTTACATCCTTTATCCTTGTTTATTATTATTATTAGTTAGTTGGAGAGAAAGTCTTTACATGCAGGCTGCTTCATCTATCTTTAAAGTGTCTTATTAAGAAACTCTAATCAATAAATAAAATATCAGTATCCATTTATGTGATTTATGTGACAAACTGCCTCCATTAAACTCACTTCTAACTGAGGAGTACCTTCTTGAAAAACACTTATTGGAGAGCCTTTCCTGAGGTTACACAAGTTTTAATTTCCTTTATAGTGTCGTTTATTTAATCTAAACATGCTGCAACCTTTTTCAGCACTGGATGATCCTATTTTGCTGCCCTTGTGAAGCATCTTAAAACTCGGATTTTGATGAGTGCTCCGGATATAAAAGGTGGTATTATCATTATCAGGGTTGCATTATTATTATTTTCATTCTTGATTAATCTGTTGATTATTTTCTGGATCAATATATAAGTTGTTTGGTCTGTAAACGTTTAGAAAATGGTGGAAAATGTTGATGGCAAGTGTCTTGATTTGTCTGCAACGTAGAAATATTCAGTTTACCGTCATAGAGGACATAAACAGCAAACCTTCACTAACATTTCAGACTTTTTTTTCTGATAAATCAATTATCAAAATAGTTGGTGATTCATTTAGGAGTTCACAGCGAGTGGATTAATCATTAAAAACAAGAATATTTTAAGGCACTGTAATGAGTTAGCAACCTGGTGAGGGCTGTTTCTAAAGCATACAAACATTTCTAGTTCGCATGCTTCATGTTTTTGCTGAATCTGGTGTTTAACTGCTGTAATTTCAACAACATTCTCCGAACGTATCGCTCATGCAGTGGGTTTTATTACAGGTCTTCTGCTTGGTTTCCTCTCAGATAAAGTCAGATGGGACCTACTTGAGCTTGTTGGGATCCTCCTGCGCCGGCTTGCGGAGGAAGGTGGCGTTGGGGTTGGTCGGGTGTTCCCTCTGAGGCCTCTCGGTGGCGCTCTGCTTGGCCGGGGCCGCCGGGCTCTTCTTGGCCGAACGCTTGATCCTCTCCTCCAGCATGCTCATGTCCTTCTCAGACAGCTGGAGAGGAAATGGAAGAGTGAGCCGAGCAGGAGTGTGGTTTTCAAATATCAGCTCCATGTATATAAATACTCACGTTTCCTATGAGTTTGTAGACCTGATCCCCACAGACGTTATAAACGGCCACCACAGTGTTGAGGGCGGCGTTACGAACAGACGTGTCTCTGTCACCGATGTGGACGGCGATCTCCTTCAGGGATTTAGCCGGAGTCGGTTGGCAAACATTCATCCCGTAACCTTCTATCAAACAGCCCAACTCCTCCAGACACTCTGAAGAAACATAGAGACGACGGCGTTAGAAGTTTCTCCTCCAACAGACGTTATTGTACGACAGGAAACCGCCTCGCAACAACAACCGATCTAATAAAACAACATGTTCAGTGAGTCACATCAACTTCAGCACAAAACCTGGTGATGAAATATTTTTGTCGATTCATTTTTTAAGATAAAAATGAAACTAAATTTAAGAACTATGACAAAATGTAAGTCGACAATTCAAAACTAAACAATAATTAATGATGGACAAACTCTTTCCGCCCTCTGGAGCATAAAAAAAACCCACCAGTATGTTTGAAAGGTATGTTTTCTCAAACAAAAAGCCAAATTGACACCATTTATCAGAGCCAGAAAAAAGTTAAACGGAGCGAATCGTTTGATTTTTCAACAATCTGATCATGTAAAGTGAGGTTCTGTCAGGCAAAGTATCCAAATCTAACCTTGAAACACTTGATTCTACACGTCTCATTCAAAGATTTTCCAAAAATAAGTGTTTGCACCCGATCTGATAACAAAAAGAATTGTGTTTAGTTTCTCCTCCGACATGATTTTACACAGCAGCTATAGCTTTCTAGTAATTTATGAACGTACAGCCATCAGACATAATATAATATATAAATAATATATAATATGCCTAATATCATGTTGGTCCCCTTATGTGGTCCAAAATGCTCTGAACCATTGGACCAGAGGACCTCTCAGGGTGTCCTATGGGGTCTGGAGCCAGGACATTGGCACTGGATCCTTTGGGTACTCTGGCTTGTGCAGTGGGGCCTCTGTCAATCCAACTTGTTCCACTGCATCCTGTTGATGCTTGATCAGAATGGACTGTAGGAAGTTAAAAGGTCCATGTACGTCGCGGCCATTCGTTTACTGATTTTGAGATTTCAAAATAAAAACGAAAAATAAACCGTGTCCTGTTTTTTTTTTTTTTTCAGTGATAATACAAAATGAAAAACGGAAAAAGGGCCCTAATCTATTATCCATTATCTGTTATCTGATTTAATTAGATGTGTTTGTAAATAGAAATTAAAATTAAAATACACCTGTGGAAAACTTATTTCTCTACTTCCTGTTGGTTTTGGCTCCATGACCCGTCTGACTTCTGATGAGGAAGGATCTGGTATCTAAAGCTCCAGTGTTAGCTCACTGTTAGCAGACCTTGCTGTGTGCCGTGGCCTGATGAAGACCCACTGTGGGGTCCAAACGTTGCCTGGCTCACATTGTTCACTATTTCACAGTGGACTTTTCACCAGCGTGGGGTTTATTTGTCCCTTTGGAGGGACCTTGTGGTGCTAAATCGCTAGCGTTCGGCTGCTTTTCGGGACGTTTTTTGGGGAGGTTTTGAGGTTTTCTGTTCCTTTAGCTTTGCTTTTTGGTTTCCTTATGTTTCCTTAGGGTGGGGGGCTTCTGCCTTGAGCTGTCATTTCATTTGCGGGGAGTTTTTTGGGGTTTTGTTGGTGTTTTCTGCCGTACATTAGTGTAGCGGAGCATTCAGAGGGATTTTTATTTCATTAACAGGGTTAAAAATCATCTAGTTAGCATAGGCTGGGTCCAAAACAAACAGGAAATGGAGAAATAAGTTTTCCACGGGTGTATTTTCATTTTAATTTCCATTTACAAACACATCCAATTAAATCAGATAACGGATAATGGATAATGAATTAGTGCCCGTTTTCTGTTTTCATTTTGTATTATCACTGAAAAAAAACGGGAAACGGTTTATTTTTCGTTTTTATTTCGTAATCTCAAAGTAAGAAAACAAACGGCCGCAACGTACACGGACCTTTGGAGGTCAGATCAACATGTTGGACCATTATCTTGTTCCTGATTGGTTGGTGTTGTTGCCATGTGGTGGGGTGCATTTTCATCCAGTGACATATACATGTCACACATATATGTCAAATCATCATGGTCCTTCTGCTCGATTGACTTTCATCGTGAACTATATTTAAAACAGTACCTGTACATTTTAGATTGACATATCAAATATTTTTATTTAACTGTCAGTTTGACAAGTTGTACCACAAAAGAGAGATTTGATGATTTGCGATGGAAACATTCGAGTTAAGTCTCCCCCTTAGTTTGGACCTACCAGCTCTCTGTTTGGAGTTCTTGGACTTGGTTCCCTCCATGAGGAAAGGGAAGACCTTGGATGCTGGATAAACCTTACACAGCATGCCCAGGATGGCTCGGACGTCTTTACGAACCACGTCCTTCGATTCTCCGACCTGCAGAGGAAGAGAAGAAAAGGAACTGAGCGCATAAACAAAAAGGAAAGACGAGTTTACAGCGGCTTGTTTTGGTCCTTCAGGCCGTTCTCACCTTCAAAATGAGGTAGGGGACGAAGGAGTTGGCCTCGTACTCCGTCAGGTGGTAGTTCTCCCGGTTCAGCATGGCGAACAGCAGCTTCAGATACTCCAGAACCTTCATCAGCACCGTGGTGTTGGTGTCGAAGAAGCGCAGCGTGAACCACTTCAGGATCAGGTCCAGACAGCCGATGGTGGCGTCGCTCTCGCTCTCCAACCGCTGTCGGACGCAGTTTATTAATCAAACCAGTCTAATCATGACTCACACTCAGAGCGGCAGAGAAACAACACCAACCTCGATCATGACTCCGATGGCCTTCACGTGTCTCTGGAAGTCGAAGTGAAACAGCTCGTCCTGCAGCCACTTGGCGAAGCAGGTCAGCATCTGAGTTTTCAGCTGCTCCACGTATTCGTCCCGAGGAGTGATGAAGTTCCACTTAAGGATCTACGACACAAACAGGTCAAGAGTGTGTTTTATATAATTTTTTCTCAACTGGTGGGTCGGGAAACCATTTTTAGAAGGTCGCAGAAGCATGACCCCCCTCCTCAAAAAAGTACCAGGATAAAGTCTTTTATTTTGAAGGACGTGTTTCTTATGACACAGTTTGCTTTCAGTAGCAGGATATTTAGCGGTGGTGACACCAGTAGTTGTCCACTATTAACCTCTAGATTTGCCTCTGCCAGCTTATTGGAGAAATTTATGCTAAAATGAGCCAAAAATGAACCAAAATGAGCTCAGAATCTGTCAAAATGGGCCAAAATATGCCCAAAAACTCGGCAAAAGTGTCCAAATAAACCAAAATGAGCAAAAAATAAGCTAAAATTGTCACTAGCTATGTCAAAGTGCTTTGAGACTACACCCAAATAAACCTGAATTTGTCAACAGGAACAGCAAACTTCAAAAGGTTGGATTACAACCATTATTAACAGAGACATAGTGGGTCCTGAGGCTGGACCAGCTAAGATCCACTGGTTTATATGATAAACGACGACCAAAGGGACCGACTCATCAGCAATAGACAATCACACTGTGAGACATGGGATGACAAATTTAAGTTTCATCCTGACAAAATGCAGAAAAGTAGATGAATCAGTTACAAACAGGGGTGGGGCGATTCGTTGACGTAATCGATTACGGAAGCGTGTTGATGCGTCGCAGTTGCCTGGTAACGGGAGTTTACGCGGAAGATGGCTGCTCGCGGTAAAAACATCATGGATGGAGGAGAAGCTGCAGCGAAAAAAAACTCGGCCACACTAATCTGAAGTGTGGGAATATTTCAACCAAAGACCCAGGCACGTTGTGATATGTACGCTCTTTTCAATTTTGTCGAGCCTCCCGTGAGTTCCACCAATCACAGCAGTCCCCAGTAATGCACATACGTCACCGGATTCACTTCCTTGTTTATGGTTTGAAGATACATATGCAACAAAAACTACTGCAGAACAATTCCCTGATGTTCTTCACCAAAGCGGAGCTAAACTGTTTTCACCCCGTGGAATATTGAGGTGGAACACAAACCAAAACCATCCACTGACAAACACTTTTCTACCGTAAACATATCAGGAGAATGGGTGAAACCAGCGGACCACAGACCAGACAAACCACCGTGATGAAGCTGTTGCATCCAGATCTGTGGCAGCACTGAAACAATGAAGGTCAGTTAGATTCATTAACTGACGTGACAAGCTGTGAGCGTGTGTGTGAACACGCGTGTGCCAGGATGGGAAATGAACTTTTTAAACTTTTAAAATTTTTAATAAATTAAACAAAACAAAGAAAAAAAAATGCAACTTTTTGAGAATTTTTTACCGTCTCCTGCAATTTTATCGCAACAAATAAAACATCGCAACTTACATCACAATTTTTTAGAAAAGCTCTCGCAAATTCAGGCATTTTAGGAGCAACAATTTGGAAAAACACCCAAGAAATCCTGGAGGGACTGATTAATGTGCTTTATGCGTCTTTTTCCAGGGTGAGACAAAGCAGTGTGGACGACTTCTATCACAAGAAGAACCTGAATCCATGACCCAGACCTCAGCTTACTGACAGCTGATTACCGTGAGACATGAGACCTGCTGCTGCTGTTTGAATAAAATCTTGCAATAATACAAAGACATGCTTTTGCTTTTTTTCTTGGGCAATTTCATTGTCATCAATCAAGTAATTAAAATTAATGGTTAGATTAATCAATAAAAATATAATCATTGGGTGCAGCCCTTGTTAAAAGTGATTCAGTCTTTACTGAATTACAAAGATGCAGTTGTAATACCATCAATATGTCAATAATGTTGTTTCTAGACTAGCACTCACGTATATTTTGGTTTATTTTATATACTTTTGCACTAAATTCCTTCAATGTTTACAATCACACTGCAAATTTCCCCCACTGTGGGATTGATAAAGGTTTATCTCATCTTTTTTGTCAAACATGATCAAAAGTCTTGGACTGATGAGCAGATAAATAAACAAAATTACTCAGGTCGATATTTAAGAAACCTTCCAGGGAAAACTGAATTCAGTGCTTCTTATGTGATCAAATCTGATGTTTAGGTGTTTTTATATGATGTGTCTGGATCTGTATGTCGGTTATACTCCAGTATCTGACCCACCAGTGACAGAAAAAGTATTTTTATCGGCATTTTTAATATTTTCTGGAAAATCATCAACCAATCCTGCGCTCTGTGGCGTCTGCTAATTCTGCGACCGATAAAACTCCAACCATCCCCGTCTCTACCTCTACCTCCGTCGTACCTTCAGCTGCTTCTCCTCCTTGATCCTCTGCTCCTTGGCGTTGGGGATGAGGACGAAGATGGGCCCCGACCTATCTTCGTCGTCCTTCTGGCCTTTGGCTGCAGGCTTCTTGCCAGCTGGACCCTGAGGTGAAGGAGGCAACATGGCAGTGAGTGAACCGGCGTGACGTCTGTGGATGTGTAATCAACTTTCACAGCAGGTTTTTCCATCTCAGATCATCAGGAGCCTTCTGCTCGACCATCTCTGATCAGCTTGAAACATTTTCATTGTAAAATATGGATCCTGAAAGCGGGATTCAACAGACCATCGACTAATATTTCTGTTTTTGTGGTTCATCTTGTCAAACCTGCTCAATCAGTTATGGAAAACAACTTTATTATCAGTGTTTGTGACCCAGTATTTCCTCATTAAAACTATTCTACATGGTTAGTTTTGTGTTATTGTGACATGCAGCAACATTCGGTTCAGACAATATCACCAGCTGACGTCTGCTTTACCAGCTTCTTCTGTTAACATGAGCTCAGAAATGGGACTTTTCACAATGGCGTAAAGTTTTTCACATTTCTACTCATCAATAATCAGAAATGATCTGATCTACTTGTCCAATATTACAGATTCTGAATCGATGACATGATGAGAAATGACAGTGACAATCTCAGGTTTTTATCTCTAATAGTTCCTGAGATATTGTCGTTCAAACAGCCTCATGTTTCAATGTGAGCCCCAGAGCATGATGCTGCCACCTCCGTGCTTGACGGTAGGTTTAGTGTTCTCTGGGTTAAAGGTTTCAGATTTGTGATCGTTGTGGTCAGAGATTTTGAATCGACGACACGATAAGAAATAACAGTGAAAATGTCGGGCTTTTATCTCTAATAGTTCCTGAGATGTTGTCGTTCGAACAGCCTCAGATTTCAACATGAGAAAACACCTGCTGAAAGCGGGTCGACGGACAGTTTCTAAAACAAATTACTCTCGGAAAGTCTTTGATATTCAAGCTAAATTTTGATAATTATCTTCGTAAGTAGTCAGAATCTATGCTGTAATAATTTCAGGTAAATCAGAGATGGTTGAAGCAGGAATCGTTCTGAAAATGTGATTGGAACAGAAGAGCGACAGACGGTGGAAACGGGAGATAAAAGGAGGAGTTAACAGGTTAAAACACGCCAACGTTCATGCAGTGGAGACCCGAAACCTTCACCTGACAGCTGATCGTATAATCAGCAGCGGTATTAGTGATTAGAAAGACAGAATTAGGCTGAACCAAGACCAGGCGGCTGAGAGAAGCCGGACAGGGGTTAACATCTGTCCGGCCGACGGGCGCCTGCAGGGAAACTCGGCCCAGCTCTGACCTGCTGGGCTGAGCTTCACCTCGAGGACGCCTGTTGCACATCTACCTGTTGACCGCCGGCAGCAGCCTTCCCTTTGCCGGGGGGCTTTTTACTACCATTACAGTCCTTGTCCTTGGAGGGAGGGGGAGGGACGGGGTCCTCGGGAGGGGAGGGAGGCTGGGTGGGTAAAGAAACCAGGTTTATGAAATGACACAAAAGACGAGAGGGTGGACAAAACAGAAAACAATGTGAAATGTACACTAACAGGACAAATGGTGAACAGAGGAATATGTGCAGCTTCTATTTAAGAGTCTATAACCTGAAAACTACACAATCAGTCGAGTCTGGACTGGATTTACAAACAAAACTAAGTCAAGTCTCTCTACATTCATTATCGGAATAAAAGAAATCCAGTCTGCTCGCACCCTGAATCCAGCTAGCTGTTACTAGGCAGCAAAAAGAGGAAAAAAAAATACATTAAAATTTCTGTCCCCGTGAAAAAACAGGCTTAAAAATATCAGTTGAAGCTCACGGATGTTTCAAGTTCAAGGAAAAAAATCTGTAAAAAACAAAAAAATTCTAAAAATCTGGCAGCAAGGATGCAAAAAAACAAGTTAAACAAGTTGGACGACTACAAACGAGGGAAACTAGTAAAAAAAAAGAGTAATTATCTGTAAAATAACGACACTTTAAGCTGATTTAAATACAGTAACAGTGTGATTTTGCAGTGACACGTCCGTTTATAAAAATACAGATTTTTTATAGCTTTGGCTCTTTTTTTTAAACAAATCAACATCTATTCTGCTATCGGTCAGACAACTCAACTGTCACGCTATGATTTTCACTTTTACTGTTTATCAGCTCCAAATATTGGTCTTCAGAAACGGGACCTGAAGCAGACAGACGTACCTTCTTAGCTGCTCCTCCTCTGACCTTCTTCACTTCAGGTTTACTGTCAACGTCGTCACCAGACGGCTGAGATCTGGAGGCTGCAGGAGACACATGGAGGTCAGATTATCTAATGTTACTGAGCATCTGACAGGAGAAAGACTTCTAATAGGAAACATCAAACATGTAAGGAGCAGTGTCTTCTGCGGGAGAGGATGACTCCCTTTAGCGTTGACTTTGGCATTTGCTTAGACCTTTTAAATGCATAGAAAAGCAGCTTTACAGCAAACTGAAGTGAGTCAAACGTTCACTGAGATGCCAACAGACCTGAAGCAGCTCTGCTCGTCTCTGCGGATCCTTTCCCTCCTGCTTTGGCCGGAGCTGCAGGTTTAGCCGGCATCACCGCTCTGGCCTTTTCCAACATGGCCACCACCTGGTCCTTGGATGCAGGCTGGAGGGAGACGAGAGGACAGAAGACATGAATCTCTGCCGCCTGCATGGAGCTGAACACTGGAAAGGGCTGTTAGTTTCAGTACTTTGAGTTTGCTGGTGGCCTTGTTCATCTTGTCGTAGCCCAGGTGCATCATGAAGGTGGGCAGAGCGTCCTGAGCCTTCTTCCTCACGTCGCCGTTCCTGTCCTCCAGACAGGCGTAGAGCTGAGGGATGCACAGCATCAGATCCCCAGGAACAGTCCTCAGGGTGGGCAGCTTCTCCGCCAACCAGCCCAGAACCTGCAGATGAAGAGACGTCATGGCTTAGCTCAGGAACATGACCACTTAAAACCTGAGTGTTGCATTCAGAGCTGATGTTCACCTCCTGTCTCAGGAAAGGATTCTCCCTCTTCAGCTCCTCAGCCAGATCTTCTCCCTCCAGCCAGTCCTTCATGCCGGTCTGCTCCACCCAGGCCTGCAGCGTCGTCATGGCCGCCGCCCTCACATTCGGCTGCAGACGGACACAAAGACGACGTCCATCATCACAGTTTGACTCCATTTTAGACAAATCTGGTTTCTGTCATGTTAAATTCTTCTCATCACTTCATGTAAATGTTTCTGATCAGTTTGTTTTCCTTTATCTTTGTGTCTTTAAATCAGCCTCCAGCTACAAACCTATAATTTTAAATTTGACTTTTATTCTTCTGAACACCAAGCAGCAACTTTCTGGGCTTTATATGCTCCTGTCACATTTTAACTCACTGTAGGATGATTTTTCTCCATGCAAACAACACAAACACCCACAAGCGTCACCAATACTGGATGAAAACATTGGCTCAACGTACTGTAGATACTTAAATAATACATTTCTAAAATCTTAAACTCCTTACACTCTACTCTGCTCATCATCTCTATAAAGATGTTCCTCCATGCTGGATGTATCTCCAACTACTGTCTCCTCTGTTCACTGTTTCTAAACCATGCTGCATTTATTTATTGAGGTATTTTTTGCATTTTTTGCCATTTTTCATCTCTTTTTGGTCGTTTTGTGTCTCATTTTTGGCATTTTCCATCCCACTTTTGTCATTTTGAGGCTCATTTTTGTCTTTTTGTGTCCGTTTTTGTCCTGTTCTGTGTCATTTAATGTCTCTTTGTGGTCGTTTTGTCTCCACATCCTATAGATGTGATTATTTCCATGTTTCCATCCTCTCCAGTCTTCTCCTCTCTCCTCTGCTCATCATCTCTATAAAGATGTTCCACCATGCTGGATGTATCTCCAACTACTGTCTCCTCTGTTCACTGTTTCTGAGTCATGCTGCATTTATTCTATTGATCCAGTAGGTTTGATTTTTCCTCTCAGCCTCTCTTGTTGTCTCTTTTTTTTGTGTCACATCTGTGTGGTTTTGTCTTGTTGTTCTGTGTCTCACTTCTGTCACTTCGTCATTTCTTTGTCTAGTTTATGTGATTTAGTGTCTTATTTCTATTGCTTTATGAATATTTTTTGGAAGTTTTTCTCTCGTTTTGTGTCGTGTCGTCTTATTTTTTCAGCTGTTTGCATCTTTGTGGTCATCTTGTCTCCACATACTACAGATATTTAACTATTTACATGTTTACAGCCTTAGATACGTTTCACTTGTCCTGATAAAACCATACATCACACATGATGCAGTCAAGGACCAATGATTTATTAAAAAGCTTTAAGAGTTTGTGGCCATTTCCGTCATTTCGGTTATTTTTAATAAACAAAAACACGTCTTTCAAACCGGACAGCAGGTTTTGGGGCTCTGAGGGTCAGAAAAAAATGCTTGTTGTGCTTTTTCGTATTTTTATAAAGTACACCAACATAAACAGCCGAATATTAAACCGTCATCACTAAAGTTTACGATCAGTGTTTCTCTCCAGCTGGTATTTCCGGTATATTTTGCTCTGATGGATCTGATTTCAGTACAGTAAACTTCCTTGATGCAACTATGAAAACTGCTTAATATGTAAATACGTGCTCTGGTAGACTAACAAAAGTATGAAGAAGGGTGTTTGCATAGATGTTAGAGTACCTTGCTGTCTCCCAGAACAGTGATGACAGGGATTCCCAGAGCTTTAACGTGCTGCTTCAGGCCGGGTCCCATCGCTGTGGCCAGCTGCTGCAGAATAGTCAGAGTCTGCTGCACCTGGAGGCCACAAACATGAAGCTCATTAGACCCTCCTCTGGTAGAAAGCAGCTCCTAAGACCACGCAGCAGCTTCCGGACGACTCACCAGGATCTTGTTGGAGTCGTTGAGTCGTCCCTTCAGGGCCAGAGGAAGCTCTCCGATGTTGGTCGTGACGAACTTGGCCTCTGAGATGATGGCGGCCACTTCGTCCAGACCTTCCTTCCTGATCTTCCAGTTCTTATCGCCGATTTTAGACACCAGGTCGGAGCTGATCTTGTCGCTAGGAGAGGAGAGGGAGGGAGATATTTTACGGAGTCGGTGTCACAAGTTAACCGAGTTTCTTTCTCACTTATTTATAAACCTGGAGAAGCACCGATATGAAACTTCAGGTCAATAACTGAGTTTGTCTTGAGGACCTGTGTGTGTTTAGTTACCCGATGTCGGTTCTGGGCAGCAGGTCCATGATGTCGTGTCCTCCTCCATCTTCGTCCTGCTCCTCTCCTTCGTCACCGTCCTCCTCCGCTGCTGCTGACTTCTTGTTGCATCTAATTGGAGCCGGTGGGGACTGACCCTGCATCTGTTGGAGCACAAACACCTTTCTTACTTTACCTGCACACGACTCGATAAGAAGATCCAAAAGGCGAGAGAGAAAGTTTACTGAGAACATCCACACGTGAAGCCCGCACCTTCTCGAACTCGGCGTCTATCTGAGCGAGCAGCGCCGGCTTCTCGTCCTCGAAGAACATCCTCAGCGGAGCTCCCATGTAGAGGAACATGACTCCCAGCAGGGCGATGGCCGCCGTCCGGACGGCCGGGTTGGTCGCTCCCAGAGCCGTCTTCACGTTGTTGATGAAACCCTTCACGTTGATCCTGCAGAGGTTTACAGACGCCTTTAAGATGCTGGAGCAGGTCTGAGCTGCAGTCCAGATCACACACTTTCTCTTTTTACTTTAAGAACGTACTGGGACACACTGGTTTGTCTTAATTTTGCACTTTAAACTTTGACCACTGCAGGCTGTAGAAATGAACAGCCTGAGGATCTGTTTATGCTCAAACATCGTCACATGTGTGATACTGTGAAGAGGATTGTGGGTCAGGAGGGCCTCAAAATGCCCGCTGGTTCACGAACTGTAAAATCTGCTCCATATACACACCACTGATTGGAACATTTTGTTCTGGCAAACTATGTATTAATGATACTGGAATCTAGCCTTGGTCTGACGTCTTAAGCCACATCATTTTCTCTGCAGCAGCGCCCTCTGGTGTGTGGAGGCCGGCATCTACAGTTTGTTTACATGGTAACAAGTTGCAGAATTACTGGCAGCAAATAAGTTACAAATATGTGAAGTTTAGAATGGTTGTTTTCAAATTAATCAAAGTATTTTCTAATTCCTCTTCTATTTTTAGATACTTTATTCATCCTCTTGTGGAAATTCAGAGCAGCCAAGTGTGTCATGAGGACAACAAACATTATTAAATAAATACTAAAGTGTTTCAGCTCATTTTTCTCCTAAGAACAGTTAAAATGGACTAGAGCAGTGGTTCTCAACTGGTCCAGCCTCAGGACCCACTATGTCTCTATTAATAATGGTTGCGACCCAAATTGTTGAAGTTTGCTGTTCCTGTTAACAGATTAAGATTTATTTAGATGTAGTCTCGACGCATTTTGATACAACTTAGGGAAATTTTGGCTCATTTTTCTTGCTAATTTTGGGATATTTGGATGCTTTTGCCAAGTCTGGGGCATATTTTGGCCCATTTTGGTTCATTTTTGACTAGTTTTAGCATAAATTTCTCCAATAAGCTGACAGAGCCAAATCTAGAGGTTAATATTGGGCAACTACTGGTGTCACCACCACTAAATATCCTGCTACTGAAAGCAAACTGTGTCATAAGAAACACGTATTTTAAAATAAAAGACTATATACTACTACTTTTTTGGGGGGGCATGCTTCTGCGACCCACCAGCTGGGAACCACTGGACAAGATTATTACAAAGACGGTGACTTGAGGGTTAAAATAAGGACAGTACGTTACCCAGCAAAGCCGAACTCCTTCATAGCATTAGCCAACCAGTTGAGCGTCTCTGCCTGGTTTTTTGGATTCTTCTGTGCAAACGCCATCGACACGACCTGACGAATAAACACGACCTCTGTCAATCCTGCACATCCATCATCATTAGCATCAGTGTGGTTTTTCTACTCTGCGCCGAGAAGCGGGTATGAACCTGTTCTGCGGTCCACGGCAGCGAGCAGGCCTCTCCGATGGCAGTCAGTCCTTCCTTGGCGTTTCCGCCGCACTTGACGTCTCCGACTTTATCCACCAAACCGTCCAAAACCAGCGAGGCCGACGTCTTGGAGAACTGTCCCCTCTGAGCGATCAGAGCCACGATGTGCAGCTTCATCTGCATCACCTGCACAGAGGGGACGAGGGCTCATCATTAGAACTGGTTCTGCCTGGAAGAACTAGACATCCTGCTACAGTGCCATCATTGAGGCTGTTAGACTCATAGACATATATACATAGACGCCGCATTAACTGTGGAGGGACGTGCCTAAAGCTCCGCCATCTTGGTACAGGGCTAGCAGAGGGGGGAGTGAATGTAAGTCTATGGAGGTAAGAGGTACTCCACAATCTTAAAGTAGAATTATTCACTGAATTTTCGACCGATTTCCAAACGGTTTGATTTGTTAAAAACGTCACACATGTAGCTTTGACACAGGATGCTTGGATGCTTTTGGTCTATTTATGTCTGCCTGTCCGTCCTCCATGTCTGACGTCTGTAACAAACAATATATGTTGACAACTGATGGATTTATGATCACTTTTATAGTGCAGACATGTCATTCCTCTGTAGACGTAATGCACTGTAGGGGCGAGCAGCACTGTACCAAGATGGCCGCCGCGTAGGCACGTCGGCTCCAATCGGCAGCAGCAGTCAACGCGGCGTCTACGTATATATGTCTATGGTTAGACTAAACAGTGTGTGCTCTGAGGAATCAAGCAGCGATGACATGTTGATAAGGCATCAAACACACACATGCAAAGGAAAAGCTCGACTTATTTTCATCCATTCATAATCTTATTTACCCCAAGCTGTTCTTGCTCTAGTTGATTTATTTGCTTTCGAACGCTTGATTTACTCTTAAGGGTTTTTATTATTTTACTCTTTAGCAGTTTTATTCAACTTTCTTATCTAAGGCTCCGTCCACATGAAGCCAAAATGCTTATAGTCTCAAAAACGTTCTCCATAAAGACGGAGCTGTTCCAGTAAATGTGTCCATCCACATGAATTCACTTGATACATCTGGAAACGATGTAAAACACACACCAGGCCTGTTGGTGGCGCTATGACGCTGTAACAGAAACAAATGGAAACTGGTGGCGGGACTTTATGCATGTAGAAATCTGTATAGGATGTAAACATAGAACATGGCGGCGGCAAATAGGAGCTGGTAGGACTCTAGTCTGGATGGACGATGAGGTGGAACTATCAGCAGGACATACGCAGCACTATACGGAGACATTGTTGTCGTCGTTTTCTGAGTTTGGCGCATTTATCGAGAGGTGGAGCTATGAGGCAAGAGGACAGGGTGTAACAACGGTGCCACATAAACGGCGTTTTCAGATCTTTTCACTCTGGGACATAGGTTCAGAAAGGATCGTTTTCAGACCCCCTTGGTGTGGACGATACACGGGTTGGATGGACTGTTAGTGGGTTTAGGCCTGGGCTCGTCTTCCTGTGGACGGGGCCTGAAATCTTCTGTTAATTTTCCCCATTCAGGCCTCCACACCTCACTGTACTCCGAGTTTAAATAAAGGTTGAACACCATTTTAAATCTGTTTGTGACTAAAGAGAACATCCATGTAAAAAGGTGCGACTACAGGAACAAGAACAAACCAAATTCCCCCGTTCGTTATAAAGATTCTTCCCTCATGTTGTGTTAGTTCCCTTAAAATTAAAACGTTCTTGTAACACATGAGGCTGGAAGTCTTTGTGTGTCAGGTACAAACTATAATTTGACTTTCAGGGCTTCAGTGAACCAAAGAAAATCAACGTGGACTGAAGTTGTTCCAACTCTTCAACCAGCTGATCAGTCGAGAAACCCTGATCATGATCGTTTAGAGGAAAGAGCTTCTGTAAATTCTGGTGGGAAGGATTAACATACAAGTGAGGCAAACATGACACAATACACTGTAAAAAATGCCCTTCCCAAAACAAGAAAAAAAACTTCTTTCAAGGCACTTTTACATTGAAAGAAGTGAAAAAATCTGCCAATAGAACAAGTGAACATTTGCTTGGTCAGATTTCTTGAAATAAGACATGATATTTAGAATATTGAGGTCTTAAAATTAGCAGGGAAAACTTATTTTAAGCTATATTTTAGCAGCATTGTCAAGCTGAGGTGTCTTAGAATAAACCAGACATGATAAAGAATTAAATAGATTTTTGCTTTAATAAGTTTAATGTCAGCTTCTTAATTTGAGATGTGTTCAACTTATTTTAGTTGTATTATCGTGGCTCTTCTCTAGATTTAAGACCATCTTGTACTTGAAATCAGATCACACAGATTAATTGAAGCATTCTGAGATATAATGTCTTCTCACAGTTGGCTAGAAATCCTAATATTTAGTGGTGTTTGACAGCATTTGAAGGTGTTGTGTTTTAGGTGAAGCCAGCTACGCCCAAAAGGAGGTGTTTTAACTCAAAAGCAGACATTTGCTTTGGTTTTTTTTAACACATTTTCCACATGCAGCTGTTTTCTGATATGAATTGTTGATTTTTCAATCAAATGCATTTACTTTATTTCTTAAATCCAGATTATTTATCTCATACAAACAACAGCTCAGCTTGAAACATGTATGAAATGAAATGAACCTTGTTTCTGGTAAAATACAACTAAAACAAGATCATTTCAAGATTGTTTGACTTAACAATATATTTAAGATGCGTTGTCTTAAAACACGTCCCTCCATCCGCTGAAATGTTACCTGTAAAGTGAATTTATCTTAAATCAAGTGGACATTTTGACTAAAAATAAGACGAATAAACTTGGTAAGATGTGGAGTTTTTGCAGTGTACCGGGATGTTACAGTTACCTGGAAGTTGGTCTCCTTCCAGCCCGGTTTCTTGGCCAACATCCTGACTAAAGCCTGGCAGGGCATCGCTGCCTTGTCCATGGTCTCAACAGCCTGGAAGAACACATGAACCCACATGTAAACAGTCGTGCTTTTAAACAGGCAGCAACACGTGAAACAGATTTTCAAATATGCAACACATGAGATTGTAAAATATTTCCTGCAGCACTAAGCAGAGCAACGACTAATGAGGGTTTAAACGAACGAGTCGTGTCTGAAAATCCTAAAAAATGCTCCTTACCCGCTGGAACTCCTCCATGCTGGCCAGCCTCTCCTTCCAGTTGGCCGAGTCGAGCTGCTGCAGACAGGCAGCGGGAAGGACGCCGCCGGCCAGGTCCTCACACACCTCCATCTGACACGAGGACGCAAACGACACGTAAGTAAACAGAAACAACAACAACACACAGATGATCCTGAATCCCTCAGAGCCACAGCAGCAGAGAAGCTAGTTTGACGGATGATGGGGGCTTTGATTTAAACCTTAGTTGACCTGAGGGTTGAACTACGAAGCGAGATCAGCAGGTATTCAGTATCACGGAGGTCTTTTAACCTGCCAGACCTCAACAAACGGCTTCTCTAAGAGGAGAATCGATCGCATTCCAGAAGCTAAATATCTACAATCAGCCTTCCTGCATCGGCGTTTGTGTCGAGACGCTGATGTGTTGTAATGCACAGTTTTAACCAGCAGAGGTCAGACATGATGCACAGCGTAGGGGGGACAGAGGACGGCTTGTTGGGGAGTATTCTGAGCTCTGATTGGAGGATATTAGATGAAGCTTCTTTATTGTTTGTTAAAAGAAAGTTGCGGCACAGTTTCTGCTGCAGGAGGCGTCAAAATAAAAATAAAAATACTATGAACGGAGGAAGTCGCAACCCGGGGCCACATTTCAGCATTTCTAAAGTGACGTTAGACCTCCAGGCCTCTTTATTTATAGTTGAACCTATGCAGTCTTTGAAAAAATTATACTTTACTTTCAGCTCCATGACAAGGACACAAGCTGTGTCCCAATTTGGGGGCTTGCATCCCTCAAAGGACCCAGCCTACCGTCCTTCAAAGACTGGGTCCTTCTAGGCTGCATGAGCGTTTGTTAAATGAGACGGTCCAGCCCACGACGAACTTCCTGCCTAGCAACCCTGACTGCCAATTTTTTTTATCCGAGGATCAGGACGAGACGACTATGTTGTAATTTTACCTAATTTTTTTGACTGAATTTGATCCCGAAATTGTGATTTTTGTTTTTGATATGTTTTATATCCTTGAAGACTTGAGGGTCTTGGACTGTCTGGTGGTTCAGGACTAAACAAGAAGCGTCCACAGCTGGTTTAAATCTGTTAACATCCACTGATATGAACTTTAAATATTATAAACCTCCACAGTCTCTGGGCTGAATGTTTCTGATGAGGATCACTAAATACCTGCTGTCTGAACAGAAACCAGATATAATGTATGTTAAACATGTTATCAGATAACTTGGTGGAGCTAAACTAAGAACAGTGAGGAGAGTCATGTTTTCACTGGTCTACAGAGAGAATTACCACCAATAGAAGCTCCAGTAGGATTTAGTTTTACCGTTTTACTTCTTTTCCATTGAATAATTTGAATAAGGATTAAATATATGAATATTTAGGAATGAATAAGTCGTTTATGTGGTGCTGCAGTCAGAAAAAATCACCACAGTCTTAGTAAAATATAACTTAAAACTGAAGCTGAACAACTGGACAGTAAACGTTTTAAACTTCAGCGGCTCACATCAATAACGTTATTAAATCGTTTTTTTAGAACAAATTTTAACGTTGTCAACATTTGTATCGTAGCTATCAGACTGAGCTGTAACACAATACTAATATTTAAACTAGAATCCATCTTCTCCATCAGCCGTTAAAACTCCAGCTGTTGATTGAACTGTCTCCGGCGCGCAATGGATCTTGGGATATTTGGGGCTATAAAGGATCCATCGATGCATCCTTCAAATCCGTGGAAAAGAAGGACGCATTCGTCGGCCGCATTTGAAGGAGTCTTGGAGTTTTAATGAAATGGGACGGCCTTAGTTGCACCGCTGTGACGACTGCAGCCCCTGAATCGGGACACAGCTCCAGACTTACCGACAGCTCCGTCTCTGTGATCTCCTTGCTGTCGGAGGCCTTCTTCGCCTTCCCTCCGGCTGCAGACGCTGGCTTTCCTTTCTTAGCTGGACCTGCCGATGCCTGCAGAGAAACAACGCCTCAGTGAACCCGACGATGACAGAACAGTTCTATAGTTGCTGTAGAGGCTGTGAGTCTACCTTGCCGGCAGCAGCTGAGGTCTTCTTGGGTGGACCTGAGGATTTGGGTGGAGCTTCGGCAGCAGGAGCAGCTTTAGCAGCAGGTTTCTTCTCCGCCGCTCCTCCACCTCCACCTCCTCCTCCTCCTCCTCCTGCACCCTTCCTCCCTCCAGGCAGCTCCACTTTATCAGCACACTCCTTGATCTGTTGTGAAATAAAGGCCCAGTTAACGACGATAAAGACGGCAGCTTCCTCAAGGTAACTCTTCGCCTTCCTCTGATCCCCACCTTGTCCAGCTTGAGTTTATCCAGGTCGGCCAGAAACGGGTTCACGGCTTTCTCTCCGACTACCTTCATGGCCGTCCCCAGAGCCTCGAAGGCGGCGTCACGGACCTCTGGAGCCGAGTCGTTCACTTGCTGAAGTAGTTAAGAGAGAAAAAACAACTTCACACAGCTGTGGAATCATGAACCTACACTATGATGTGTCGGCATGGAGCGACACCGACCAGTTCTCTGTTACTTTATTAGTAGTTTAACATCAGTGTCGGAGCCGCTGCACTACTAAAAACAACAAATCAGTTCACTGTGTCCGGTATTATCAAAAAGGAAAACATAATAATGGTGTTAAATGAAGCTGCTGCAACGATTATCTCTATTGTTGATTATTTTATGGATTAATTGAGGAGTTCTTTGGTCTTTAAACTGGAAGAATAAGGCGAAAAATGTTGATGGATGTTTCACAAAGTCCAAGATTACAACCGTCTTGTTTTGTCCACAACCGAGAGACATTAGCTTACCATTATACACTGTAAAAAAAACCCAAACAAATTCCATAAAAAACACAGTGAAAAGTGCAGCAAAGGTGTGCGGAGAAATACGTTTAGAAAAATGGAAATGTGAAAATAACAGCAAATATCTGTAGAATAATAATATTTTCAGCTGATTTAAATATCATTTTACAGTGACACCTTGTTAAAGAACAACTGTACTGTTTTTTTTTATATGGATATTATTTACATAATTTTTTTGACAGTCAACATGTAAACAGATTTTACGTGATATCATCAACAGGGAAAATCTGTAAAATAACACTTAAAAACTTATTTGCCTTTATATGAAAGAAAAGTTATGAACATTAAGAAATAAAAAATTTAAAATATCTGAAAAAATATATATATTTTTGCTGGTTTAAATACAGATTGTTGATGACATTTTTATTTTTATTTATTTATTTTGTTTTATTTTTATTGACGTATTTTTTTGACAGCCAACGTGCAATTTAATCATTTTATTTCTGTGATTTTACCTGATATTATCTGTAATTTAACAAATAAATAATAAGAAATAACAGTTAAAAATTTCTTTGCAAATTTTCAGTCCTTCATAGACACAATTTTTCTTTCAAATAATGACAAATATCTATAAAAACAATGTTTTTGCTGGTTTAAATACAGATTAGTGACGACATTTTTATTTTCTATTTATTTATTTAATTTTATTGCCCTATTTTTTGACAGTCAACAAGCAAATTAATCATTTTATTTCTGTGTTTTTAGATGATATCTGTAATTTCACAAAATCTGTAAAACACACACTTAAAAATTTATTTGCAATTTTTCAGTCCTTAATAAACCTAATTTTTCTTTCAAAAAACAGAAAATATCTATAAAAATAACATTTTTGCAGGTTTAAATACAAATTAGTGATGACATTTTTATTTTATTTTTATCAACATATTTAACAGTCAACGTGTAATTTAATAATTTTATTTCTGTGATTTTACATGACACTATCAGTAATTTAACATATAAATAATAAAAAAAACAGTTAAAATTTTATTTGCAATTTTTCAGTCGTTAATTTTTTTTTTTTCAAATAATGGAAAATATCTATAGACACAATATTTTTGCGGGTTTAAATACTGATTAGTGATGACATTTTTATTCAGTTAACATATAAATTAATACTTTTTTCCTGTGATTTTACTAATTTTACGGTCAAAAGTTAGAAAACAATTTAGGATTTATAAAAACACACATTTTTGATGACGTTAATCCATTATTTTATTTTTTTTCATAAGTTAACGTGCAAATTAATACCTTTTTCTTGACTTTTACTAGTTACTATCTGTAATTTAATAAATTAGGTGAAAATCTATTAAACAAAAGTAAATTGTTCAGTTAAAATAGTCAATATTTTTTAAAAGCGACATTTTTTACAGTGTAAAGGAAGAAATACACCAGAAAATATTCATATTTAAGAAGCTGCAAACAGAGAATTTTGATTTTTTTTACCCAAATTAATGAATCCACTATCAAAAGAAGTTGTTGTTTAATGTAAAAAATTGACAAGTAATCCATCATTCGCTGCAGTTGTGCTTGTTATTGTAAGATAAACATGAAATAAGAGAATATCTGTCACACTTTAAGGCACGTAGAGGGCGGTTTAGCTCCTGTCACTGATTAAATATCTGTACACTGAAGGAAGCACAAACATTTTGAGTTTATATACATCTTTTTTTCCCCCAATACATTACATATTTAAATGGAATTTATTGCATAAATTTAGAATTTAACTGCTGCAATTTCACCAAAACATGGATACAGTGGGTTTTATTACAGATTATGTGGTGAGAAACGGACCTTTTTGCTGGTTTTCACTGAGATAAAGTGAGACTGGACCTTCTTTAACACTGCAGGGACTGATTTAGTTAATTAATTAGTTAATTTGAACCCACCTTGATGAGAGCAGCACACAGAGGCTTGAGGACGCTCTTGGGCAGCGTGGCCTGGGTGCAGTGCCTGAAGGAGCGAGCCAGGAACAGGGAGGCCTGCTGCTTAATGGACGGGTTCTTGTTGTCCATCACCCCGAGGACGTCCTCCGACAGGTTCTGGAGAGTCGTCTGGAAAGAGAACGGGCATTAAACGGGACATCGGATACTTGGCAGAGAGAGTCAGTGAATCAGGAAGTGGTCGGAAACACATTAGAGTCAGCAGAGTGCTCCATAAAGACGAGCAGCCGTCAGGTCAGGAGCACGACAACAAACTGGAAGCAGAGATTTGAACGAGGGTATGAAGTTCAGAGAAGAGCGCCTGTTTAAAGTCTGGTTTCCTTCACAGCTGTTCTTTGGAGGATCTAGGAGGACCAGCTCACTGCTCAGTATAAGGACTGTACTTACAGTGAGGAAGATGGCATCGATGGCCTCCTGCAGAGCCTGGACCACCTGAGGCTTCTTCTCCTTGAACTTCTCCAGGATAGTAGGAACCACCTAAAACACACAAAGTCCATTTAAAGGCTAAAGATTCATTTTGTCCATTTGATGCTTTTTGTAGTAGTTTTGTGTCACTTTGGTCATTTTGAGTGTCTGTAGTCTGTTTGCATTCCTTTGTAGTTGTTTGTTATCACTCGATAGCCGTTTTGCACTTCTGTGTAGTTGTTTTGTGTCTCTTTGTGGCAATTTTGAGTCTTTGTAGTAGCTTTGTGTCTCTTTATGGTCATTTAGCATCTCTTTGTGGTCATTTTGAGTTTTTATGCGGTTGTTTTGTTTCTCTGTAGTTGTTTTCAGCTCTGTCATTTTGCACTACCTTCTGTTTTGTCAGTCATTTTTGTCAGTCATTTTTGTCTTGTTGCAGCTGTTTTGTGTCTCTTTGTCAGGGTTTCCCCGAGTGCTTTATAAGCCTGGTGGGCCGCCAGGCTTTCCTTGCCCCCCCACCAGGCTAAGCATCACTTGTTTATTTATTTTAAATAGGTTTTTTATGCACCAAGACAGTGATAGCAAAGACGGTATACAGAGCTTTTAACCACATCTGGTGATACGGTTGAAAGTGCAATGCCGACATTTTGTGGTTGATACGTGAACTTTTTCTGAAGTCGGAGGAGCACTGGAGGAGACGATGAGCCGCTCGTTCACCTCCAGGCCAAGGGGAGTTCATCCCCGGAGAGCCGACCGAGCCGCGGTTCCATGATGAGGCAGAGCCAGTAGAGTTAGCACGGATGTTAGCACGTCGTCGGAGCAGCCTTCTGCGAGCCGCGATGGTAAACATGGAGCTAACGGATTTAATCCAAAATGGTTAGCTGACCCTAAATTTAGCGGATGGCTCTACCAGACCCAGTATGGTAAACCCAGATGGATTGATGCACTGATCCAACCTGAACCATGTGCAGCAATAAGTAGTAGAGGTCACACAGCACAGCAGACCTGTTCAGCCTCTGAGTTCCCTGGTTTTACCCCTTGGCCATGTTTAAACTTTTTTATTTATGTTAATTTATTTTACTTTTAAATGTGACCAGCAACTTGTTTTAAGATTCACTAGGATTTAACTTAAGTTAAAACAATTGATATTATTTATTTTAATTGTATTTTTTGTGTTTGTTAAAACTGTATTCCAAGATTGTGCCTTTTAGTAAGACTCTACATTTACGTATTGTTATTTAATGGCTTATAAAAACACATAATAGTCATTATTTCAAAATTCCTGTCAACTTTTAACTTTTTTTTTTTTGAAAAAAACCCGATGGGCGGCCGGTGGCTTCTCTACCACCGGGGTTGGCAAGTTTTCTGGGGGAAACCCTGTTTGTAGTCGCTTTGCGCCTCTTCTTCATCAGTTTGTCTCTTTGGAGTCGTTTTGTGTCTCTTCTTTACTTTGTGTCTCTCTGTGGTGATTATGCATCTTAGTTGTGATTTTGAGTTTCTCTGTAGTCATTTTCATTTCTTCGTAGTCATTTTGCACTACTTTAGCTGTTTTGTCAGTCTTTTTTGTCTCGATGTAGTCGTTTCGTGTCTCTTGGTGGTCATTTAGAATCTCTTGTGGTAGTTTTTCCCTCTTGTCTCTCTAATTTCGATGCTATTTGTAGTCTTTCTTTGTCTCTTCTGGTCATTTTGTGTCTCTGTAGTAGTTTTACATCCATTTTTGGTGTGTCTTTATAGTTATTCGAGTCTCGGTGGTCATTTAGCGTCTTTTTACAGCCGTTTTGCCTCTGTTGTCAGTTTGATACAACATTTTTGAGTTTATAAACATCTGTGACATGATGTATATAAATGTAACGCTTCTATCTTTAATATTTCCTGAGATATTGTTGCTCAAACAGACTCATATTTCAATTTGATAAAAAACCTGCTGAAGGTGGGTCGATGGGCGATTTAAAAGAAAGTATTTGATGCGTTAAGCTAAAATTTCAATATTCATAGTTTATAATAAAAATGTTTCAGGCAAATCAGAGATGGTGGATCAGAGGTTTCCTGATGATTTGAGGTGAATAACCCGTAAAGAGACTCCTTTAACTCACTTGTCCTGCGTACGTTCCAAACTTCTTCCTGAGCCCGCTGGCCAGCGCAGCCAGACATTTAGCCGCCAGCGACACCAGCATCACGTTGGCGTCTTTCCCCACAACCTGCAACACAGAACCACAGCAGAGTCAGCAGATCCCCCTCAGCTCAAGACCAACCCTTTATTTAGCAACACAAGCTTCTTCCACATGACTGGGCCGAGTTTTTACCTTCTTCAGGGCTCTGATGAGGTCGCCGTAGTCTCCGTTCTCCAGCTTGGGGTTCTTGGTTAAGGCTTCGATGGCCTCCAGAGCTTCCTTTCTTTCCTGCCACTTTTTAGCTTCCTGCAAAAACACAAATTCTAACATGGAAAACTTCATTCTGCAGGAATTTTTCACATCTTCCCCAGTTGAGATGACGTCCGCTGTCGTTTTCCACTGCTCTTCCTGCATTTTAAACCCTGTCTGCGGTCACATCTTCGTGTTTTAAAGTGAGTTTTGATCATTTTGTGGGAAAATCTGATGGTGACATGTCAACGTGGAATCAACACGACACCTTTTCAGGCTTTAAGCTCATTAATAAGCTGCTGAAATGTCAGTTAGCATCGATTTTAAGCCTGGATTTGTGAATGAAATGAAATGAAACCAAAGAAAACCCTGAAAATGTGAAGATTTCAGTCTTTTTCTCTATGATTTCTCAGCAGATCTACAGTTTATTTCAGTATTTTGTACTTTCTTATCATCTAAAGCTGAGCTGATGTGTTAAATTACCAGAGGGAATGTTTTTATCCCCCTCCCACATGTGTAATGCTAATCCTGTCCAAGTGGGTCATTCATAATCTTCACCTTGGAGTCCGTCCAGGTGAGATCTGACCAGTTAACACGCACAGTCTTGAAATAAACTCACGATCTTCTCGTAGAAGTCTTTGGGCATCTTGGACAGAATCTCCACGGCCTCCAGCAGCTCGTACGGATCGACTGCCGCTGCCGTTTCCTCCTCCTCGTCTCCTGCAGGAGGAACAGGAGAAGTCACTCTGGAGTTGCTCGGCTTCAGATTAAAAAGCGGCGCCCGGCTCATTTAAACCTACCATCCGACTGGTCTCCTTGGGCTTGCTGCTGCTGGAACTTGGCCTTCAGGTCCTGCTGCGATCGCAGGAACCGGGTCTGTTTGGGAGGAGATGAAGGCAGCTTCACCCACTCCTCCTCCAGCTCCTTCAGCTGCAGGAACAAACAGGCCTGGTTTAGTCTGACTGGACTCTGAAGCCGAGTGTTAACGGTTTGTACGGCGATGACGAACCTGTACGGAGTTGATGTTCTGCAGCGGCGGCCTCAGAGCGTCTCTGATCCATTTGTAGATTTCCACAGCGAGCAGCTTGGCTTCGTCTCTCACCGCCTTCTCCCTGGACTCAAACTGTTTGGGTAAAACCTTCACGACGGGCTTCAGGGTCACTATTTTAGATCCAAACTCACTGCGGGGAGACGGAGAGGCGACAGCTGGTTAGTGTCACTGACGGGAGACAGACTGACATGTAGGACCAGAAGGAAACAGCAGGACTCCTGTGGTCAGGACTTGTATTCGAACAACTGTGGTTTGAGAAGGGGGTCAAATAGTTTCATTAGTGTTTCTCTAAGAGGCCGCTTCATAACTCAACTCTCAGAAGAGACGGGTTATGTTATGTTCAACTAGAAACTCTGCATGCTTTTCAGTAACAATAAGAATCATTGGATTTTCAACTTTCAGACAGTCTTTGAACTAGTCGTGTGACGTGTGGTGCTGTCGGGTAAAACTGAGATTTCATTAAAATCGCTTCGTCATGTCGCATTTCCTCTGAACAGATCATGTAAAAAAACAAAATAATCTGCACCGTTTGCTGCAAAAATTCAAGGATGTTTTGGATGAACTGCAGGCAGTGTTTACACAGAACAGAAAGAAGACAAGTAATGAAATGAAGAGTAGGTAGTCAAGTATCTGTAGTAGAGCGTCAGTATTAATAACGTGTGGACAATTGGAAAAATTACATGTTGATTGCAAATATTTTCAGTTTTTGTAGAAGTATTCACAGAAATTACACTTTTAAATTTTTTTTTTTTATTTATGGTAAGATGTCCGTGAAGATTCTCAGTCCAAGTCATGGTTATCCTCATGGTTTCAGTCGTAGCATCTGGACGTAGCTTGAGTTTCTCAAAGATATTTCAACGAAACGTCTTCTACGACTGAAACCACGAGGATGGATGCACAGTATAACCATGTCGTACTGCACAGAAGACATTTCTGTTCTCTCTCCTTCTAGTCATCGTTAATCTGTTTCCATATAGGTGAAGGACTTTATAATGCAGGAAAAACTGAGGAAAAACTGGCAAATAAAATGCCCAGAAACCGTTCGGGATGCAGAAGTTTAAACAGACCAAAGACTTTGTTGCAACTTGTTATTAAAGCTCAGAGGAAAGATTAAAAAGCAGATGTTCACGAGGAATTTGACGTGGTGTTTTGGTGCGTAACGGTAAACACTGGCACGCAAAACATTTTTAAAAAAGGATAAAAAAAGATTTAAAAAGCAAATGCAGCAAATCCCAGGATTATGAAAGTAATAAAACATGCTGGAAATAACTACAATGTGCAGAAAAGTGCAAATTATTCTCCTGAGAATGTGCACGGCTACGTAGCAGGTGGAATGAACAACAAAGATAAATAATATTCCTATGTAAAACCACAGAGTGAACGTCCACTGGGCAGCACCGACCTGAGAGCCTTCCTGAGCGTCTCGATGCAGGCCACCACTATCTTGGGGTTCTTGTTGTCGAGTCCTTTGAGCAGCTCGTCCTGAACCACCTCGGCCTTCTCGATCTCGATGTACATGAGGCAGATGTCGGAGCCGAGCTCTTTGGCCCGGGCCTTGGGCTGGTTGAACACTTTGGTCACCACCCCGGACACGACCTCTCCCGTCGTCCTGCAGGGAAACAGAGTCTGTCAGAACAACCGAGCCTCTGAATCCAGTCACACCACACCCTGTAGCAACCAATAGCGTAGTAGCATTCTGCCAATAATGTACTAAGTTAGTACGTTAATGCATTAAAAAATCTTTTGAAAATGTAAGAACTGCAGCCAATAATGTAATAATACATAAACAGGACTGCATTTCTTGGTTTTTGTGCAGTTTTCTCATCAAAATAGGTCTAGTTTGGCACAGTGGTCATACTCATTCATCAAGGATACGTCCCATGTAGCTCTCACTCTCCTTAAACATGGTTGTAAGAGCCAATCTGAGAATTATTTGTTGTGCAAAGTCTTCATTTAGAATATTGTTTATTTGCTTAGATGTGTAAATTCATCATTTCATGTCAGCGTCTCTGTTGGATGTTGTATTGTCAATTTAATTTACCACATTTTCTTCTCGGAAAGCATTTCAGTAAACCTTTTTTAAACACTTCTCAAGGGAAAAACGATGCGGTCCTCACTTCAAACTGTATCTAAATCCCTGGACTGGCTCTATAATGGCACTTAACTCCAATATACACAACATAGAACATGAGCACGGAAGAGTATGAGGAAAAAAAGATTGTTTTTCCTTCATGCACTTTAAGAAAAAAGTCGAGATGTCCAGAATAAATTCGACCCAGTTTGGTAAAGTTGGAAAGATATTCACAGATTCGGACTTCCGGCATCAATAACTCATTAGTGATACGTTGTCAAAATATAATCGATGCCTCTTTCCATCGTTGTCAGATAGACAATGTGCTACAAGCCCAGCTTTATTAACAGTAGCTGTCTTTCAGGCTGCAGAAGTAACATTGGTGTCTATGTCTCATGCAGGACCAGCATTATTTGTGTGGCATCTCTCTTCACTGTTGCAGCGGTTTTGCAATTTGCAGACGGTCCCTGTGCACTTGCCGTACAGCCGGCTGCTCATAGACACCAGTGTTATTTCTGCAGCCTGAAAGACAGCTACTGTTGATAAAGCTGGGCTTGTAGCACATTGTCTACCTGACAACGATGGAAAGATGTATTATGTGATTATGTTTTGACAACGTGTCACTAATGAGTTATTGACGCTGGAAGTCTGAATCTGTGAATATCTTTCCAACTTTAATGAACTATGTCAACTTTATTCTGGACATTGACTTTTTTCTTAAAGAGCATGATGAAAAAAAATCTACCTCCTACCATTTTTTTTCTCGTGAATGGCCCTAAAACTCTTCCGTACATGAACACTCATTTATAAATATAAAAAAACTGGAGTATTATGTACGTTACTGGCTCAAAAACTTTATTACATTATTATTATTGGCTTTATTACATTTAAAATGGCCTAAATTATTACGTTATCGGTTGCTACATACCTCCACTGCTAGCCAACGTTACTTACTTTCCGGCTACATGTGCGTTTTCAATGAAGGCCAGCGCAGCCTCCAGGCCTTTCAGCTGAGCGACAGCATTGGAGTCGGTGACAAACTTCTTTATGAGCCCCAGATATTTCCCCCACTCTGGACTCTTCTCGTCTTCTATCCTCTGGAACAGCTTCAGAGCTTCTTCGTAACCGTTCAGTCGGGCTTTCCACACCTGGAGGAGACACGGGAAGAAGCTCAGCTGAGAAAGAAAGCAAAACCACGTGACCAAACATGCAAGCGTAGAGTCCTTCCAGCTGCAGCCAGCAAGGTCTGGATGACAGACAGGAGATGTGACCCACATTCGCAAAAGCCAGACATCTGCATGAGAAGCAATTTGTCCTCGTGGGCTCATTTGCGAGCTTTAAAGAGTCGAAAAAGCCGGACTGCAAAGATCCGCCGCGACATCCCCGCCCACGTCAAACACTTCAAAGCCAGTATTAACAAGGCCGAGTTTAAGTTGTGGTTTGATGGTTTGCAGATCAAAAAAAAAGCTGCTTTGATTGGGAGACACAAAAAAAAAGTCTGTAAATCAGCAGTGAGGCAGGAAACGGAGTTCAGCCTGTGGTCAGCGTGCTTGTTATTCTGGTTCAACAATGATCCGGCAGCAGGGACTAAAATGAGCTCGGCTAAAGTCAGGAAGGAGGAAAAACAACACCTGCTGGGAGAAATTACTCTTTTAATACGCCAATAAGTATTTTTAAACCTGAAAAAGCGGCATCCCGGCTGATTATACTGTTAATTTCAGTCATTAAAACCGATTCGGGGCTGCACAGATGAGCAAAAACACTCTAAAACAAGTTAATTTTCTGCTTGAACTCATAATCGATTAATTGTTTCAGCTCTAATAAGAACCTTAACAAAGGCCGGGGTTATAAGTTACGGCTAAACAAGATTGAACATTTGTTTACTGTCGTTTATTGTGTGATTGCACGCATTAAAAACGGACTTAATCTTGGAATAAAGTGAAAAAAAGCACATTTCTGGGAGCAGTACAAGTCAAAAATGAACTACAATTTAACCTCTCTGTAACAAGAAGGCATTTCTACCGGTGTAATAGAGTTTGAACAACAATAGAGCTCAGAAGAACACCTCCCAGACAATCCCTGCTAGCAGCATTTCATCGTTGGGTTGGGTCTTTATGCGGCGCTATTGGACGACAAGCAAAGAAGAATATCAACAGGGCAGCTCCACCCTCAAATGCTGGTCGTTCTCCTTTGTTGAAAGCAAAAACGTGCAGGAAAAACTGAGCCTAGCGTTTATACAGCAGTCTTTTAAATACACGTTTGCACCGGAATAGATTCAGTTGGTTAATTTGGTGTTGAGAACCGCATAACTCTAATCGTGACGTCTAAATACAGGAGTGTATGAGAGCAGCTGAGCTTCACGTCTTCACAGAAGGCCGTTTTACACTCGTCTGACGGAAATAAACTCCAATTTTAATCAATTCAGCTCGTTTGTGCTCATTAAAACATGTTAAATGTGCAGCAACATGCATAAAAACGCCTGCAAACGCTGCCTCCAGCATATTTTTCTGCATCGCCTCCATTTTTCTACATCTTATGTGCAGCAACTGGAAGCAGACTTGATGCAAAACCGAACGCCAGAATCACCCGATGAACCACGTGACGCCGCAGCGCCGTTATGCCGACGTTGTTATTAAGGCTGATGTCCTGGATTACAGGGTCCTGCCGAGACTTTATCAGCTTAATCCCAAACTTTAAGCCTCGCTGGGATGAGGGTCCAAACAAACGGGGTAAGCAAGTTTGGAAGAAGCTAATCAGACGGAAACTGTGTGCGCTGGTTTAATCCCTCGAGTCCACGGGGCGCGGCTCAGTCGCTCTGCGGCGTTTCAGCGTCTGTCTGCTTTTAGAATACAGTTCATCTTTCACAGGAAACTGAAACACATCTACAGCTTGTTGTACTTTGTGCCTCAGTTTAAATGTCAGTTTAGCTCCAGGACGCAGCCGTCAATCGCAATAAAATAAAGATCTCTGCAGCTCGACACCTTCAGGCTGTTTCCTGCACAGAGGAACTTTGGGCGAGGTTTTATCCAGCATCAAAATGACAACAACAATGAAATATTTTAACTAGTTTTGTTAATTATTGTTCCCATTTAGTATCAGAGTCAGATTTATTGCTCAGGAAGTTTCCACAAATGAAGAATTTGGTTGTTTGTTTGGTGAATAACAGTACTCACAAACGTCTAGATATTATTTTAAATGGAAGTGCTGCAAGTCTACACTTACTAGAGTTGATTTCACATATTACACTGATGAATTCATAAGAACTTTGGCATCAGCTGAATATCCGACGGTCCTACACAGATGCTGAACCCTTTACTGCATTAATAGGAAGTACCGTTGAAGAAATGCTGCTTTTTGCTGCCCTAGCTTGAGTAGGAAATAAAGAATATTTCTCATAGTTTACATCTTTGAATTACCATCTTCGTCTTATAGTTGAATTAAGTACGTATCTGTGTTAGGGCTGGTCCGAATAGCAAAATCTGTGACTCGGATATTCGGGTCCAATTACTGTTGAATATTCGAACATTTGGTTCATGTGTCGGCTGGAGTGGGAGAGTGTCGGGGTCACCATGTTCACCATTCAGACTGCATTAACATGGACATCTCCTGCCAGCGGTGTCATAGCAACAGTGTCCTCGCTCGCCATGCCCTTCTGTCAGCTCACCACCACAGCGGCCAAGTGTTCGGATACTCGGGTCCAGCTGTGCAATAACACACCAATACACTGTTTACGACTTGGGGTGGAGCCAACAAAGTGTGACACCTGAGTTGGCAGGTCCATGTACTACAACCATGGCGGCGTACTGGAGCCTTGGTGACGCTCTGCAAAGGCGCCCACGACTATTCGGATATCAAAATTATTATCCAAATACCACCACAACCAACCAATATTAGGATATTCAGGACCAGCCCTAATCAAATGTCTTCTAAACAAAGTCCACACTGGTCAGTGCCACGCCTTGTTGCTTGTTTTTCTCTGCCCGCGCAGTCTGATGACATCACACACATGCGACAGTACCGTCAGGGAGGGGAGGGGTTGAGGAGCACAAACCACAACACACAGACCAACGGCAAAAACCAAGATTCAGAGTCTTTATTGTTATCGGCTCATTTTTTTAATTATCCGAATTATCGGAATGACGTCATCATTGCCAAAATTAACCAATAATTATCAGATGCCGACGTTATCGTGCATCCCTATTTAAAAGCATCAATAAAATCCTAAAATCAGTCCTGAAACGAACATGAAGCATGGAGGGAAGGAGTGTAAAACCAGATATCCAGCGTAAAAATGAGCTTTGTCTGTGTTGTCGGATCTTTTACCGAGCGCTTGGTTGTTTTTGATACCAGCTGACGTCTTGTAAAAGTCACACATCAGGTGATCAGATTAGATGGAAAGCATCCCCCCATAGAGATGCATTATAAATCTAGGAATTCGTTTGTGTGTGCAGAGGAGGTTGGGGTGGATGGACGGGCCCAACTTTAACCACGTCAAAGGATTTCTAACCCTTAACTTGTCATGTTTGTGCCTAAACTTCAAATTTCATTTTATCGGCTCATTTTTTATTATCGGAATGACGTCATAATTGCCAAAATTAACCGATATTAGCGTGCATCCTTAATTTTAACTTCCTATTTATACGTTTAGAAACAGAAAATTGAAGCTTATTTCATTTTTGCTGAACTTTTATACAATCTGAAATGATGCGCAATAAGAGAGCAGATAAGTCGGAACCTTTATCCCCCGTTTGGGTTTGATTCACAGGAACTAAACCAGTTAATGAGTCGCTCACCTTGTGTTCACATTTCTGGTCGATGGGAAGCTTCATCCACTCGCTATCGTCCCCCATGGTGGCCGGTCGGGGGCTGGGCTTCCCCAAAGGTACTCAGCTGGAAAACAACAACAGAAACACAAATTAACATTCGGTGCATTTCATCTGCATTCGCTCGCTGCTTAAAAACCTGCAGCTCCGCTTTAACGCTTCGTCGGAAAACCTCGCTGTTCAGCAAAAGGCCTCGGCTGGGGAGGTTCAAGAACACCTGCACCGCACAGAACAAATAATTACGACTTCTGTTGAGGTAAACAAACAGACACAAGTGCAAGAGGTGCAACTTTAAGCATCACCCCAACATGTTCTGCTGCTGTAAACACATACGGAGCCTTTCATTTATCCACAGTACCCCAGGGGAAGGCAGAACCTATCAGGATTTCTGGCTCTGCTTATTATTCAATAACGATAAAATCTAACCGACTACACTGAATTTGAATTGCAAGAGAAATAAACAAGATGCAGACTGTGTGTTTGGGGGCAACGTTCTCGTACGGCTGCAATTAAAGTGGTAATTTCGCCTTCATTTGTTTGAGGTAAGATAAATTTCACTGGAAAATCTCACAGTTTAATGGATAATAATAGGAAATAACATGTAGATGGCTGCATTTATGGCAATTTTTCAACCATCTGAGACCGTCTGAGGTTCAGCGTCTCCTCTGAGGACACACGTGAACAGCTGGAGATCAATGTTTTGTTTCATAACATTTGCATGAAGACCATATCATGCTTTCCATGTGTCCAGAAGGGATTGAAAAGCACGTATTTAGTAGGCTGCAGTGGTATTGATAGACTTTTTTAGAAGGAAGACACGTCCATAGTCTGTTAAGTAAACCGGCGAGCAATAATAATTTTAAAAATGCAGTTTATTCTTTTGTATTTCGTGTTCTCGCAACCACAAAACCGAGGTATGCAACTGCTATTTTTCTGTGCCGTCTACGTTCTCCAGATATCCCGTGCCACGTCCGTCCTCCGCGTTTATAGATCATATCTCAGGAATAATCACTGACACTCTGCTGCTGTCAAACCCGTAACCAACTGCTGCATCCAGGAAGGAAAAGCAAAGCCACTTCCTTTCAGAAACGTGAGTTTTTCTGCGTTCAATGCGAGAAGCGACTCGAGCCGCTGTAGCAGACCGACGGATGCCTGCTGTGGGACGACTAGAACCACATTTTGGGATGGAAAAAGTACATTACAGATATTTAACTGTGGTGCAGATACCATGAAACTGATTATTACAAAGATGGAAGACGAGCTTCACCAGCACCAAACAGGAGTAATGGGTTCAGAACCACCTTTGTATATATATATTATCTCCTATTATTCACACACAAAGCAGGTCTCTGTGGCAGCCTTCAGCTTACTGTCAACATTAGGAAGATCCTGCCTTTGACTGACTCTAGTCCATGCGTCTGTAACGTCTAGGAGGAAATACTGTGATTCCTTATCGTCGCCTATAACGTTCTGAAAATCCTCCAGCTGATCCAAAATGACTGCCGACAGGAGCCAGCAGACCAGATCACATTTCCCCCATATCAACTTCTCTGCATTAGCCTCCATCCACTTTGCTCCCAGACTGCAGGCCGACTTGTGGTTCCTGAGTCTCATAAAGCAGACTGACAGTCAGATCCTTCATCCATCAGGCTCCCTCTGTTGTGGAATCAGCTCCTGGTTTAGGTCCAGGAGGCAGACACCCTCTCTAATAATTCAAACTTTACCTTTTGATAAAGATTATGAGCCCGAACCATCCTTTAATTATTGTAACAGGGAACTTCCCATGATGCACTGAGCAGCTCTCGGCTCAGAGAGAAGTCAGCTGGTGAGAAACAATTAATTACAGTAGTTTAGAGGCATTTTAGAAACAGAGTCAACAGATTTTGCACCAGTTAAATCTCCCACTTAGTCAGAATTTACATCAGATAAGTTGTGCATTGGTCAATTATTACACTTTTTAACTCTTAAATATCAGTGCAAGGCTTTAAAAAATCCACTTAGATGCTTTAACCTTAAATATCTTTCGTGGGAATCACCAGAATTTCATCTTATTGTGACATAATCTGAATTAAAACAACAAACTATGCTCCAACCAGAGATTGGGCACACTTTTTGAAGTTTAATGAAAAATTTTAAACACCAAATGCACATTTAAAGCTTAAAAATCAATCCTAATATGAATATTTGTCTGATATTCAATGCGGTATGAAATGCAGCCCTATATACAACACTCAAAATGTTTAATGCGACAGACTGTGTTCACTAATATTGGTGTTTACTTGGAAGTTTGTCAAGTAATAAAGTGATTCCTTCTCAACCCACTTGTAAATCAGACCTGTTAGAGCCATGTAGTCTAACAGACGATCAAACAAGGCAATAAAACAGCAACCGTACTTCCTAATCTAGCTATTTCAGGGTTAAAAGTGATACAACCGTTATTTATTAACGTTCTATAACCACTGAAGTCCTCACATATGAAGCGTAATGCAGATTTGAAAGGCAGACTGTCCTCTAAGAGAAAAGACTGGTTCGGCTGCTCCTGTAAGAGCCCTTCAGCAAAGATGCACTCTCACTTTTTGTCGATAAAAGACTCGTTTCTCCGTCTCGCTCGCTCACATGCACTCCGCTGCACTTGAAAGCATAAGCATGTGATTGTCTAATGCACATTCAGGGAGGGGCTTCGGCTTCATATTTCACATTGATCCGGTCCGGTCTAGTAAACAGGCGGCAGAATGCGGTCAGCTTAAGGACAATCTCGGACATAAACAAAGCAGAAACGTAGCTTGTGAGCACATTGAGCTAAAATGGTAGCCTTAAAAATTCACAGCAGGCCTCTGGATGGAGAGAGAATCAAACTCTATTCAAAATAAGCCAATTTAATGTGACCTTTTTTATTATTAAAAGGGTACACAAGTTGATTTCATGCCTTTCCAAGAGTCATTCTGTATGCAGGTCAGGGTTTCCCCCAGAAAACTTGCTAAGTCCGGTGGTAGAGAAGCCCACCGGTCGCCCACTGTGCTTTCGTTTAAAAAAAAAAAGTTAAAAGTTGGCAAGAATTTTAAAATTCTGACTATTGTGTTATTACAAGCCATTTATTAACAATATTTAAACGTAAAGTCTGACAAAAAAGCACGATCTTGAAATACGGTTTTAACAAACACAAAAAATACAATTAAAATAAATAATATCAATTGTTTTCACTTAAGTTAAATCCTAGTGAATCTTAAAACAAGCCGTTGCTGGTCACATTTAAAAGTAAAATAAATTAACATAAATAAAAAAATGCAAACATGACCAAGGGGTAAAACCAGGGAACTCAGAGGCTGAACAGGTCTGCTGTGCTGTGTGACCTCTACTACTTATTGCTGCACATGGTTCAAGTTGGATCAGTGCATCAATCCATCTGGGTTTACCATACTCGGTCTGGTAGCGCCATCCGCTAAATTTAGGGTCAACTAACCATTTTGGATTAAATCCACTAGTTGGATGTTTACCATCGCAGCTCGCAGAAGGCTGCTCCGATGACGTGCTAACATCCGTGCTAACTGCACTGGCTCTACCTCATCATGGAGCCGCGGCTCGGTCGGCTCGCCGGGATGAACTCCCCTTGGTCTGGAGGTGAACGAGCGGCTCATCGTCTCCTCCAGTGCTCCTCCGACTTCGGACATAAGTTCACGTATCGACCATAAAATATCGCCATTGCGCTTTCAACCGTATCATCAGAAGCTCTGTACATCGTCTTTGCTATCACTGTTTTGGTGCACAAAAAAACTATTTACAATAAATATACCAGTGACGCTTAGCCTGGCGGGGGGGCAAGGAAAGCCTGGCGGCCCGCCAGGCTTTCCTTGCCCCCCCGCCAGGCTTATAAAGCACTGGGGGAAACCCTGCAGGTAAAAAACAAAAAGCAGTAAAACAATTAAAAGCAGGTTAAGTAACGCTTCTTTTACAGCTTAAATACGGTTTACTCTAAAAGCCACCAGAGGGCACTCTTGTTTTTGGGGTAACCCCCTCTGACCACATGACATTTTGGGTCTCCACGCGACAGACAGCGACAGTGACGGAGTTCTCTTTCCTTCCTGAGCGACTTACGCACGGTTGGGCCGGCATTCTTATCTCCGGTTGTCTAAGAAGCTGGGAGGCTGTTAGGAGCTGCTGCGCTAGAGGCCGCGCCTGTTCATTAGGTCGGATGGGGTGAAGGCCGCATTGTTGGTAGGACATTTGAACTGTATGTGATTACATTAGTATCTGTAACGTTCCATACAAAATATGTGAATTGGGAGATTGTGTTGGGGGTGGACTGAAGCTCCTCGGCGGAGGTATGCGCTCTCTGAGTGCTTTTCTAGTATTTCCACTTTTTATGAAAAGCATTACGAAATATTTATGTTTTTAAATGCATCCCTTTCTATAAAATGCTGGCAGTGGAGAGAAGTTTTCACAATTGTGTTGCTGAGATTGTCTGGAAATATCAGAACCATGATAGCAGGAAACTGGTATGACTTAGAGTGTCTAATGATAACAGGGTGAGAGGAACCTTATTGACCCTCACCTGAGAAATAACAAGACGACACGAAATGCTAAAGCAGAATAAGATAAAAATACAGATAACAACAGAATGTTTACAACTTTTACACGTACAGATATGGAATGATGGATAATTATAGCCAAATTGTTGGGCACTAATTGTGTGTAGAATTGTACATAAAATGTCGAAGCGCTATGAGAACACTGATGCATTATGTTACACCAGTCCCTCCAGGAATTTGCGATGTTGCGATCGCAACAATTAACGCAAATTCAACTAATCTCCTTGAATTCTGCGCGACCTTACAATTTCGTTCAATCACCGCCACTTTCCCGCAATTTTGTCCAGCCTCATGTGAGTTCCACCAATCATACGTAATTCACATGTCACCGAATTCACTTCCTTGTTTATGGTTTGAAGATGCAGACATGTGCCATAGTAATGAATGGCTTACCAACAAAAATTACTGCTAAAGACCTGCAAAACAGTTCCCTGATGTTCTTCACCAAAGCGGAGCTAAACTGTTTTCACCCCGTGGAATATTGAGGTGGAACACAAACCAAAACCATCCACTGACAAACACTTTTCTACAGTAAACATATCAGGAGAATGGGTGAAACCAGCGGACCACAGACCAGACAAACCACCGTGATGAAGCTGTTGCATCCAGATCTGTGGCAGCACTGAAACAATGAAGGTCAGTTAGATTCATTAACTGACGTGACGAGTTGTGAGCGTGTGTGTGTGAACACGCGTGTGCCAGGATGGGAAATTAACTTTTTAAGCTTTTAACATTTTTAATTAATTATACAAAACAAAGAAAAAAATGCAACTTTTTAGCAATTTTTTTTAGAAAAGCTGCCGCAAATTCAGACATTTTCGGAGCAACAATCTGGAAAAACACCTGTGAAATCCTGGAGGGACTGATTCACTGTCATTGTTTTATTCACATCGCCTGCTGCTAAGGTCTATATTATTATACTGTACATTATTATGTGAGCATATCTATGCAATGTGAGTTAGTGAGTAATCCAAATAGAAGATGTGCGTGTAACTACGAATACATTTGATGTGAATTCAAACTTGACGTTCAACTTTTTTCCTTTTTGGTGCACAGGGGAAAAAAAAGAAACGACATTGTTGGAAAGGTCAAGTGGTGCATTTTTTTTACACCACGCTGCAATAAGTACTTCTATAGCAACTCAAAGAGAATAAAGGGTGTGATATTAGACGTGAAGCAGTGCGTCTGTCGGGCTCTGAAGGTTAAAGCGGCGATTCCTCCTGCGGCTCACATTCCTACACTCATCCCGGAAACCAAAAAAGCTGTGCAGTGCATTTAATAAAAGAAATACTTCACTATTTTTGGCAAAATAACTTGAAAAATACACTAAAAATCACACCTAAAAATGGGCTGATGACGGACACTAAAGCACAAGTTAGCAGAATAAACGCTGATGTGGAATGGGGCTGCACAATACATCACCTCAACATTGATCTTGCATGTGTGCAGGCATGATCGTCACATTGCAGGTAGTGAGCTGTGAAGTAAAGCAAATTAACTCCAACACATCATGTTGCAACCTGCACGAAAACTCGCACGGTTCTCATTTTCCACAGCTGATTTACGAGAAGTTCTCCTGACAGAACGTAATTTAATCTGATTCGAAGGCTCTTGGATGCACTTAGTTTGTTTTACTTTATTTAAAATTAAGTTTACTGATGCGCAGGCTTCGCATGTGCACCACAGAATGGGCGAGAAACAGGAGACAAACGCAGGAAAGGAAGATCTGGTTGCTAAATGAAACGTAACATCAGCTGTATGGAAAGATTTCAGCTGCAGAGAGGATGAAGCTGATCAGAAACAGCACAACTAATTTGTTTGTCCATTTAAATCAGCAGCACGCAAAGCCAGACGTGAGTGTCATCAGTTTCTAAAAGAATAATGCCATTACTTCCTATACAGATGCACTTGTACAAAACACGATCAATTCCCTCCAAATACAGCTATTACAGTCATCTGTATTCTTTCAATTTACAGTATATATATCAGAGGAAAAACAACACTGCAATGTCAGTTTATCCCAGATTGTGCAGGCCTACTTTATGTGAAGAGAGGCGCCAAACTCCATTCAGTAAAGTGCTAATTTAACGTGACCTTGGTTATTCATTAGCAGGTGCTCAAACACAGATCATGGCTTGACCGTATCGCCGTCAGTCTAAGAGTCCTGCAGCGTGCAGCTAAAACACCAAGCAGCAGTTAAACACCTTTCAGTTGAAGAAATGCTCCTTCTCCAGCTTCAAGTTCGGGTATAAAGGAACTGCAGGCATTAACCCTGCAGCCCACATTCCTGCACACATCCTGGCACAACATGCTGGGATACGTGCAGCTGGGCTACACTCACCAGAAACAGTCTCACTGCTTTTAACGGACACCTTCTCATAAAGTAGAGCTGAACAATTAATCAAATTAGAAAACATGACAACTCAAAGTCTCCATTTCAGTATAAACATTCAGCAGCATGTCTGAGCCAGGCTTTTAACTGTTCTGTCAATAGTTTTATAAACCCACGCCGTCCTCTTTGTGCAAACGTCACGCTTCTAATGATGTCCCATGTGCTAATTTTCCACCACACGCTTTAAATATTCTTTATTAGGAAACTGAAGCTTGACATCAAAACTCAATTAGATATTTTCCCCAAATCCTTGTTGTACAGCAACACGCATGCAAAGGACTGATGGCACATGGTTGGTCCACTGCAGCACACGTTAGACAAATAAACCAAAACAAGGAAAACTAAACCACCTACGGGCCGTGTCTAGTTTGTTAATGAGGTGATGTTTTGATTGGGCAACTAAACCCTGAGTGAAAGACGCAATCTAATAAAACTCATCAGTTATTCAGATATGATGGTCTGACAGTACGGCTGAATGATCCGAGGTAATTACTCAATCTTGATTTTACCGACGTATTACGATTTGAGGCCTGCTTCAATCCAAAATTCACTGTGTCACTGATTTAAAACATGTGATGGAGCATTTTCTCATCAGGTACCATCAAAAGCGCAACATAAGGAGGACGGCAGGAATTTAAGAAACTAACAAAGAGGTGCTGCTTAATGTATATCTACAAGTGCAGCTTTTAAGATTTGGAAAGTTGCACTGCTTCAAATCCAAATTTTGACTTTAAATCGATTAACTATTCAGCCTTAATTCCTACACGTATTCTGGGATGTGTGCGGGAATCATATTTGCCACATCACCACTGTATACAGCAAAACTACCAATCTGTACAACATGAGCCGTGTTTAGTTTGTTATATTCTGAAGCGTTGGTTTCGCACATGCAATTAAACTACCAGCTGAAGGCCACAATCCTTCAGATTTGACGACCAAAGCATTGCTTCAAGTCAAAATTTTGAATTTCCAATTGATTAATTGTTCTGCCCTACAAATAAACAGCTGTGCAATAGTGACCAAACACAAATATTTATTTATTTTTGACACATTAACATCTTATATAGCAGATTTACTCAACTGTCCCACATGCAGAGGATGGATGACCTACTGTAGGCAGCACAAGTTAACCATAAACACATGATTTGGACCAGAACCAGGATAAACTGGACAAACTAAACTATGAGTAAGGACACAGTCTAACAGGATATAATGAGCCAACAAGCAGAAGCACTAGTTGTTTACCACTGACTACATTAACTGACCACACAGGTAATAACTTCCCACTCTGTTTTACAAGCATGTCAGCTATAAACCTGTGCATTAAGGAGGCAGCAGCAACGATCCTGTCTGAATGTTCAAAGTCTAAAGAAATAAACTGACATCAAACACACCCTGAAGAATCTCTGGATCCAGTCTCCCTGTTTAAACCTGAGCAGCCTCCAGGATCAGCTACCCAGCAACTAGACTGCACCCTCCAGTACACCCAGTCATCCTCCACTAGGTTAGCAACCCACGCTACCAACTCCGTGTTTAACTAGTTGTCACCTGCCAGTCCCAGTTTGAGCAGACTGGGAGTGGTCAGCATCTTAACTAGCTGTTACTAGTCAAATGAGCGCCATTAACTAGCTAACCTAGCAACAGCCGTTGCTACGTTAGCGCCGCTCGTTCTGGTTGAAACCGCCTCAGCAGAAAAACACCAGCGGCTCCGGTTGAACGTGTAGCCGGTTATCATGTGTGTTCAAAACGAATTATTTAGCGTTAGACGTTCACAGCTGGAGCTCATTGTTTGGTAACCGCCGCTAGCTGCTCTGAAACACGGCTAACTGCTAACCTTCCACCCGCGCCAACACAGCCAGGCCGAACAACGCAGTTCACAACGACAGCTGCACAAACACAACCGACCGGAACACCGGCTCCGGGCCGCTCACCGGCTTCAGCTGCGGTGAGAAAATACATTTAAATCGGTAGGATACCTGTTTGCGTCTCCGGGAGACAATACGATGCTGGCAGCCCGGTTAGATGAGGCTGATAATGAGATCACCAAGCGGAGCCCAGCCGAGCTTTATAACAGCTGCCACGAAGAAGAACACAGTCAACTTCCGCTACAAAATAAAACTCACAGCCTCACCTCCGGGGCTGCAACTACTGCTCAGTCAATCTACCCAGTATTTTTACCGAGTAGTCGATACATATGATTAATTTTCCACAAAAAAACCCATTATAAATTGTAAATAATAAAATAAAGATAAAGATGACTTACTGTTTAAGTCAGTAGTGCAAATACAAATTTCTACCAAACTGTGTAAAGTGAAAAAGCTCTGCCTGGATAAGATAAAATGAGATAAGTTAGGATAAGCTTTTATTAATCCCACAGCAGGGACATTTGCAGTGTTACAGCAGCTGAGGGGGTAATGCAAAAAACATAACGACAACATTAAAAAATAAACAAAATATATACATAAGTACTGTTGAAACTGCACAAAATATTCTGTGGGGAGAAAATACTGATGTTGCACACACATTTTGTATGCATAGAAAATAATCATGTTGTACACAGACCTTTTAAATGTACTAAATATTCAAAACACACAGGTTTGAATGGATGGATGAAGTTAGTGCAAAATGGACACAGTGGATATTTTTTTCCAGCTAGAATTTATTAGTGTTGAAAACGTTCTGTTGAAGTTACAAAAAGTTGTTTTCATTGGGGGGACTGTTGTTCAGTTTCCAAGGTGCCTTTATATTCTCAAAACCTAAAATTTGAGCATGTAAAAAACTTTATGAATCATAGTTTAGTTGGTTCCCAGCTGTGATTTATTTGTTCTGAAAAAATTCTGATAAAGTTCTGGTCATGTTTTCAGCAGGATTTATTTATATATTTTATTTATTTTTATTTTTTACTGTCCGTGCAGTCTTTACATGAGCTGTTCTTATTCTCAACAGGAACTTCCGGTGTTGTCGCTGCTAAATGTGCGCAGCTTGTTGCAGCTTTTTGAAATGACTCCAAGGGCGGAGAGACGGAGCAGGGGCGGAGACCGGGGCACCACCCTGGCTACATCACCGCTGGGCTAAATCAGACGCTTTGCATTGAGTCTGACCGCCTGAACAATCTAATACATGCACACAAACTGCAGCAAACACCGCAAAACCCGAGATTCTCCCCGTTCTCATTCACATTTCACACAATCATCATCAGTCTAACGGGCTTCCTTGTTTGTCACTAGACAAGCCCGGTGATTGGTTGCATTTGAAATAAGTCCCGCCTCCAAAGTCAAACATTCCGTTCATGATTGGACAAACATATGTATTGCTCATTCTTGCTCTGAATGTGATTGGCTGATATGAAATTGAGTCCGCCCTTTGGCTATGATAGTCTGTATACTATAGGTTTATTTCAAGCGTTACCTTTAAACACCTATGATTTGACTGGCTGCAGTTTTTTTAATTTAATTACATGTTTATATTATATTATCAGATCCAACAACAAAATGTGAAACTGTGTGTGCTCTTTACAGCTCTTCATCTGCAGTAACATAATTCTGACACGGGTCTTTTACATGCAACAAACAAAAACATACAAAACATTACAAATATAAGAATTGACTCCCACTCAAGGTAAACTGATTTTTGTCAGTGTATAGTCTATCAAACCTGTTTCTTTCTTAGCCTCAATTCTAAATATTTTGGATACTACCTGTCTCTAAGATCAGATAGTGGTACACCTCGAGTAACACGTTTGCAAATATGTTTTATGTATGTTTCGATTGTTATTTTTTCCATCTCTACTAGACAATTAATTTGATTGTTTTTACAGACAAAGCACCTAATCGATTAATCTATAAAATCACCAGAAGATTTACCGATTCAGGAAAAAAATGCTGTTCTATGTTAATGACAATGTAGACGAACTACTACTACCACTATAATAATAATAATAATAATAATTTTCTAAGTAATGAATACTTTCTGGACTGTCAGCCACAACTAAGGACGTCCATTAATAAGAATTGTGACAGTCATTACTTTATTATTATTGTTATTTGTCTATGTATTATTCTTGATAACAGCAGCAATAACATTATTATTAATTATTACAATAATAACAATGTATTTATATGTGGCTTAAACAAAAGAGGAACCTTTGTGACGAGTGTTGTTGGAGGGGCTTTAATTAATGCAACTCACAACATCGGGCTGTTTCCATGGAAGCCCTGTTAGCTTATTTAGATTGCAGAATTAATTGTGTACGTTCCGTTTGTAACTACACTGATAATTACATGTTAATATAGTTTTTATTCATGATAAATTCAGCGGGTTTTCCGGCAGAATGAACCGCTTCAGTCCCTCCGTCCCCGCTGAGGAATACCTCGGTAGGTCCTGCGGGGTTAGCCGTGTAGCTAGCTCGTTAGCTAACGGAGGGTGTGTGTCCGTTCTCACCTGTTGTTCGCGTGTTTGTTTGTGTTCCAGCGGACAGTAACGTGTTGTTCTACCTGAGCGATGCCGTGACTCAGCTGCTGGAGCATAAAGAGGAGTACACTCAGTTCGGGGTGATCCGGTACTTCGCTGAATAGTACGTACACATCCAGGCTAACAGCTAGCAGGCTAACTTTAGCTTCAGTCCACATCTATGAAAACAGCAGGAGAAGTCTAAAAATGACTTATTGTCAGGGTTAGAGAGCTCACTGAATTGATGAAATAAAACAACCTGGAGACGTTATGTTGTAATTATGGCTGTATAGCTCATAATTAATGGAAAATGTCAAAGTGTTTTTAATATTAGCCTGAATATCAATGAGTCCAATGTTTTATCAACCAAGTATCATAGAAAATGTCACACTAAGAGTCTGAACAGAGTGAAACAGGAGTTTTAATGCTGCTATGGATGCAGCGAGTCACACTGTATGCTTCAACATGAGCTCAGCTTTCTATTTGTTTACATTAATGAACATTAAATCCCTGTATTACACTGTTAAAAGCTCATTTTGCTATGGGCTCACAACTATCACTGAATTACTTTGGTACTTAAGAAATCTTAAGAACACTTTGCTCACTCATAGAAAGGCTGTCATATCTCAGTGTCTTATTTGGTGCCAATTAAATGCATTCACACCTGTGCATTATGAATATTTTGTAAATTTTAAAGACATTATGTAATGTAAATTTCTTTCTACATATAAAGGAATCTTTGCAATATCAGTTTTCTCTGCGCACATAAAAATTTGTGCATTGTTTTTCTACTCATAGAATAATCCAGAGCTGTATTGCTGTTTTCCACATTCAGAGGAGTCTTTGCAATATCTGAATTGATTATATAGTTTTTGTTGTACTGATGTCCCTGCATATTTGTTGCTATAACTCTGCACATTTCTCTGCTTTGGGATTAATAATAACTTAACTTAATCTTTAAACTTTAGGATTCTCAAGCAAGTTCTTAAGCATTCAGTTCCCAACCTGCTGTAATTACAACAACAATGTCTCCAGTTTTTGTTTCTTATGTGAATGCCATGTGTTTTTATATTCCAGTGAAGGAATCAGAAGTCCTAAATTTAACATTCAATCATTTTCCCAGAATTCTGTAGACAATAACATTCATTTGAGGATTTGTCGTCAGGTAACAGAAGTCTGGCTGCAGCTTCACTCTGCAGCGTGACTCGACAACAAAGACTGCATATTTTCCTTCAAACTGCACCTCTGAGTGTGTCTTATACATGTGTGTGTGTTTGTAGTTTCAGCAGCGTGAAGAACAGCAACCACGTCCTCTTCAGGGAGTTTAACTACATCAGAGCGACTCCTCATAACAGAGCTTCCTTCCTCAGAGTCTTCTGGAGATGCTACAGGCAGATCGGGAAGAGCGGAGGTGAGAACTAACAAGTACTATGTGCACCAAACTTACAGACTCTGTTTTCCTTCCTGTGTCATACAGCTGCTTTTTAGTGTGTCTGCTTTTGAACTGCTCGCTGACTCTAATGTGTTCTGCAGCTGAAGTGAGTTGTGTGTCTGGTTGTGCTGCAGATTTACTGTCCATGCTGGAGTATCGATCTCTGCTGCAGCTGCTGTGTCCAGACTTCCCAGTGGAGATAGTGCAGAGTGCAGCCAGGTGAGGACAGCTCTCAGTAAGAAAAAAAATCCAGAGAAAAAAACGTAGACTTGTAGTTTTCATGCCTCTACATGTTTTGTGAATCTGTCCTCAATTCACTGCTGGTTTTAACTGTTTTTCTTTTCCATCCTTTAGGATTGTCCTGATGGACGACGCCATCGACTGTCTGATGTCTTTCTCTGACTTCCTTTATGCCTTCCAGCTGCAGTTCTACTACCAAGGTACTAAACACATGTATTAAAAGCCTACAGCTCCTGGGTGGTTGAGCAAAATGGGCGGAGTTTTCAAACCCCCCAGCGGGGCGAAAACTTCAACAGTGAAGATGTGTTTGTGCCGTGCTAAGCAGCAAACGTTAGCGCGAGCCTTGACATTTCTCCCCGAGTCTCAATACCACCACAAAGTTGTGTCATATAATTCGGACACACAGACCTCCACGTTATCCTTCGTGCAGGTGAGATGCCTCGTTTCTATTGGCCATGCGTTCCTACGTCATAGCGTGGAGGGGTCAAAATTCAAGTTTTCACAACGAGTCTGCGGTCTCCATAGATATAAATACGGTCTCGTGCTGTCTCTGGTCTCTCCGACCTAGACCTGCACTTGGTTCAACAGCAGCATGCCGTTGCTGCGCGATGCAAGCAATTGAAATGAATGTGTTTCAGAGTGAGGTGGTGCTGGTGTCACGTCTGAGGACATCCACGCTTTATCGTGCATATATAGTATACTGTAAGGTGGATGAAACTAAGCCAATTTTGCACTATTACATTCAGTTAAAACCATGTGTGCATTGGCCGGGAATCGAACCCGGGCCTCCCGCGTGGCAGGCGAGAATTCTACCACTGAACCACCAATGCCTGATGTGTGGGAATTTGTGTGCATGTGTTGTGGGTGGGTGGGTGTTCTTACAGTGTGTGTAATAGAAGAAGACTCTGAATTCCAAAGTCTCTGCACATCTAAATATTTCCTCTTCTAGCTGACAGACAACAACTAGTGCAGCTGAAACATCCTGAGTGCAAAAACCAAACATTTGTGGATGAAAACATGTTACAGCCTGAATGTACAGGAGAAAGGTGCTGTCTTCTGGTTAGAGTCATTTTTATTGTCACTGTGCCGATTACAAGTAACACACAAATCAGCAGCAGCAGCACGAACTCAGAATTTAATTGTGGACGTTTGTTATGTGCGTATTCAGTGCAGCAGGTTGTGACGTTTAGCTGAATAGTGATCATCTGCAAACTCTGCACCGTTAGATTCAGTTAAAACTCTGTGTGCATTGGCCGGGAATCGAACCCGGGCCTCCCGCGTGGCAGGCGAGAATTCTACCACTGAACCACCAATGCTTGATGTGCATGGTATTGTGTGCATGTCTATCGCTCCATGTGTGTTCTTACAGTTTGTACAGCTCTTGGTACATCCTGCACAACCACAAAGAAAACAGGATTCAGGCTGCATTCATGTAGCAGTAACCAGCGCTAATGCTAATGTTGCTAATGTGTGTGCCGCAGGTTAAACAGGCATTACAAGGTGATCACATGGTGGATGTTGTGGATGTTTTACGAACTCCCTGAACCCCAGAACCTTTAACAGTCGCCTCCTGTTGTCTGCTGTGTGTGCAGAGTTCCTGGACAGCGTTCTGGTGATCTACCAGGACCTGTTAGCGGGTAAAAGCCCGAACACCGTCATCGTCCCGACGTCCACCTCCATCGAGCAGCTTCCGTCCGTGGCTGCAGAGGAGAACGACAAGGAGGAGCAGCAGCAGGACGGAGTGGAGCCCAGCATGCTGGCTCAGTGCATAGACGACCTCTGTGACCGGTTCAAGCACAGGTAGACAGTCACACATCTACACCAACACTGAACACAGACACGTCGTTATATTTGTGTGTCGCTGTGCAGTTTCCCCTCCAGGTCGTGTATGAGGGAAATCCTGGAGCAGACTGAGAAAGTCTCCTATTACAGTTTCCTCATGAGTCTGGCTAAAGACGAAACCATCAACCAAGCCATCGGTGAGTTTAACAACCGCCCTCCTTCTACCACAAATAATTAAAGTAAAACACATTTTTCCTCACTGGGGTTCATTTTTAAAGTCATAGATCTCCATGGAAACAGAAGAGAGGAATTTCTTTGATTAATTATTTTACAAAAATCGGGAAAACCTGGAATCAGCATATCTAATATTTTTCCAAAATGGTGGCTCCTACATTCTGTTCAACCAGAGGGATGTCTCACCATGCTGAATGTGTCTTCCAGCGTCCTTCTCCTCTGTTCACTGTTTCTGAGCCATGCTGCATTTATTTGATTTTACATCCCAACAAGCTGAAAACACAACATCCACCATGTGATCACCTTTTAATGCTTGTTTTCTCCTGCAGCACACACATTAGCAACATTAGCATTAGTGCTAGTTACTGCTACATGAATGCAGCTTGAATCCTGTTTCCTTTGTGGTTGTGCAGGAGCTTTACCCAGCAAGGCAGAGCTGCTGATGGACCCAGAGATGGACCAAGAGCTGGACAAACTGTAAGAACACACCCACCCAGCCACAGGCACACAAATTTTCGCACCACAAGCATTGGTGGTTCAGTGGTAGAATTCTTGCCTGCCACGCTGGAGGCCTGGGTTCGATTCCCGGCCAATGCACACACAGTTTTTTTTTACAGTGCAAAGATTGCAGATAAGCACTGTTCAGGTAAATGTTACAATCTACTGGGCTGAATACACACAATAAAAATGACTCTATTTTAACCTATAGGCAACAACAGCATCTTTTTCCTGGGCTGTCACATGTTTTCATCCACAAATGTTTGGTTCTGATGCTCAGAATGTTTCAGCTGCACTAGTTGTTGTCTGTCAGCTATAGCAATGGTTCTCAACTGGTGGGTCAGGACCCAAAAGTGGGTCGCGAAGCCATTTTTAGAGGGTCGCAGAAGCAAAAAAAGTAGTGGTGTAAGGTCTTTTTTTTTAAAGGACGCATTTCTTATGACACAGTTTGCTTTCAATAGCAGGATATTTCGTGGTGGTGACACCAGTAGTTGCTCAATATTAACCTCTAGATTTGTCTCTGTCATCTTATTGGAAAAATTTATGCTAAAACGTGTCAAAAATGAATCAAAATGTGCTCAGAATCTGTCAAAATGGAACAAAATATGCCCAAAACTTGGCAAAAGCATCCAAATAAAACAAAATTAGCAAAAAAAAAAAGCCAAAATGTTCCTAAATGGTATCAAAATGCGTTGAGACCACATCCAAATAAAACTTAATTTGTTAACAGGAACAGCAAACTTCAAAAATATGGGTCACGACCGTTATTAATAGAAACATAGTGAATCTTGAGGCTGGACCAGTTGAGAACCACTGAGCTATAGTGTTCTAGCGGGGGAAGGGTTTAGAGCTGGAGCGACCTTGGAATTCCAGGTGCTAACATTAAGCATTGGTGGTTCAGTGGTAGAATTCTCGCCTGCCACGCGGGAGGCCCGGGTTCGATTCCCGGCCAATGCACACACAATTTTGACAGTGCAAAGAATGCAGATAAGCACTGTTCAGGTAAATGTTAGAATCTGCTGGGCTGAATAGGCACAATAAAAACGACTCTAGTCTAACCTATAGACAACAACAGCATCTTTTCCTGGGCTGTCACATGTTTTTATCAACAGATGTTTGGTTGTGACGCTCACAATGTTTCAGTTGCACTAGTTGTTGTCTGTCAGCTACAGCATGCCAGCAGGGGAAGGGTTTAGACTTGCAGACACACCCGCCGACACAGACATGCACACAAAACCCCACATCAAGCATTGGTGGTTCAGTGGTAGAATTCTCGCCTGCCACGCGGGGGCCAGTCGTGTATAGTTGGAACTCAGTGACAGCCAATGAAATTGCAGCTTTCATGACACTGTCCCCAGTGATTGAAAAAATGAATGAAATCACAGTTTAAACCTCTTTCTATTCTTTTTTTGTGCATGGATTACAGAGAGATTCTCTGGTATATTAAGTATTGTTTTTTTCCATTTTTTGTCTTTTTCTTAGTACTACTTACATGTCAGAAATGAAGAACTAAATCAAAAAATCAAAGATAAGGGCATGCTTCTTTAAGTGACTAACTTGGTAATCTTCCTCAAAGTTTCAATTACAATATTCTACTGATTACTGTACATTATACACACATATTAATGAGACCTGCAGACGTAACTGAATGAAATGTGCTCTTTATTCACACAGAACATAAAGCATACATACTGGTAATATGTCTTAATAAACAACATGCTTAAAAAATAAAACCGTTTCATTTAACAGTCATTTCGTCTTGAATGTATTTAAGGCGCTGGAGCCTATCAAGCGAGGGAAAACGGACGGGTGGATTTGTCAGTATATCATGCCATTATGTCATCATAACATTGAGGATAAAGCCACCGCGATGTTCAGTGTTAACAGGATGAACGGGCATGACGTTCTTTCATCATAACTCGAGGACATAAATGAATTGTTATAAACGTAAACCGGCTCATGTTTGTCCAACAGTCACGTTTGTTAACAGTTACTGACTCGTTCTGTCTTCAACATCCTACTAAACGTAGTCATTTAGCTTAGAAAGAAAGAAACACAAGGCTCATTATAAAGCGGGTTGAAATTTACATAGACCTTCATTCATTCATAGTTTGTGTCATCACTCGTTTTGTCTGAATAATTACCGTTTAACTCAGTCGACGTCCAAGGAAAAGTCAAGCCACTCGGTTTCTACGGTGGCCGGGCAGTTTCAAACTGAGCGGGGGGAAGCCAGCGCCAGAGCATGAGCATGCGCAAAAACGACAGGGTGAACGGGCGCATACTAGTGGCGGAAAATATATTACATCCGTAGTGTTTCAGCACTACCATAGAGAATGAACGGGAATCGGTTTGGGGCCGTTTAGCTAAAGAATCGCCGGCCGCCGCGCAGGAGGCCCGGGTTCGATTCCCGGCCAATGCACACACAGTTTTAATATAATTTAACAGAGCAAAGTTTGCAGATAAACACTGTTCAGGTAAATGTTACAATCTACTGGGCTGAATAGGCACAATAAAAATGACTCTAGTCTAACCAGTACACAACAGCTTCTTTTTCCTGGGCTGTAACATGTTTTCATTCACAAATGTTCTGACGCTCAGGATGTTTCAGCTGCACTAGTTGTTGTCTGTCAGCTATAGCAGTGGTTCTCAACTGGTGGGTCGGGACCCAAAAGTGGGTCACAAAGCCATTTTTAGAGGGTTGCAGAAGCAAAAAGTAGTGGTATAAAGTCTTTTATTTTGAAGGACGTGTTTCTTATGACACAATTTGCTTTCAGTAGCAGGATATTTAGTGGTGGTGACACCAGTAGTTGCTCAATATTAACCTCTAGATTTGCCTCTGTTAGCTTATTGGAAAAATTTATGCTAAAACGTGTCAAAAATGAACCACAATGTGCTCAGAATCTGTCAAAATGGAACAAAATATGCCCCAAACTTGGCAAAAGCATCCAAATAAAACAAAATTAGCAAAAAGAAAAATGCCAAAATGTTCCTAGATTGTATCGAAATGCGTTGAGACCACATCCAAATAAAACTTAATTTGTTAACAGGAACAGCAAACTTCAAAAATTTGGGTCGCGACCGTTATTAATAGAAACATAGTGAATCCTGAGGCTGGACCAGTTGAGAACCACTGAGCTATAGTGTTCTAGTGGGGGAAGGGTTTAGAGCTGGAGCGACCTTGGAATTCCAGTTGCCAACATCAAGCATTGGTGGTTCAGTGGTAGAATTCTCGCCTGCCACGCGGGAGGCCCGGGTTCGATTCCCGGCCAATGCACACACAGTTTTGACAGAATTAAACACTGTTTAGGTAAATGTTACAATCTGCTGGGCTAAACACGCACAATAAGAATGCCTCTAGTCTAACCTATAGACAACAACAGCATCTTTTCCTGGGCTGTCACATGTTTTTATCAACAGATGTTTGGTTGTGACGCTCAGAATGTTTCAGTTGCACTAGTTGTTGTCTGTCAGCTACAGCATGCCAGCAGGGGAAGGGTTTAGACTTGCAGACACACCCGCCCACACAGACATGCACACAAAACCCCACATCAAGCATTGGTGGTTCAGTGGTAGAATTCTCGCCTGCCACGCGGGAGGCCCGGGTTCGATTCCCGGCCAATGCACACACAGTTTTAACTAAACAAAGTGTGCAGTTTTCACATATCTCTCCAATCTGCTGAGCTGAACGTACACAAAAGAACTACACAGTTTGGTTTCTGGTTTGTGTTGCTGCTGAACGCTGTCACTCTTTGCAGTGACACTAACATTGAAGCTGAACTAATATAAACGCAACAGGAACATTATCCTGTACCTTTGGGCTGTAACAGTACATGTATTCATCCAAAAATAGTTTGTTTTTCTACACAGAGCTTATTTTCGTCTCTCAGCTGTTTTAATTCCTGCAGCCAGAACCTAAGACGTCTCTGTTTATCAAAAAACTTCTCATCACCCTTCAACACGGAGCTCAAACACTTCCTGTGCGACACTTTAAAGGTTTCTCCACCACTGGTTGACAATTAACAGTGAAATGTGTTTTCTGATGCTAATTCATGGAGCTTCTTCGTTACTTTTTGTTGTTAAAGAGAAGATTAATGACTAAATAATTACTTTTTCTGTGATATAAGATCATAAAAAGCTGCAAATTCTCACATTTCTGAACATGAAGGCGTCACATTTTTGGTAAGTGGTTAATAAAACAAGTGGTCTGTGTCCTCAGTGCTGCCAGAAATAAGGAGAGAAGCTTTAATTTTCTGCATTTCTTCAGCCAGAAACAAACCAAACCATGAATCCTGAGCATCTCACACCTTGACTGTAAACTTAACTGTCCGATTTTTACTCCCCGACTCTCCTTCTGAACGAATCGGTAAAACAATCCCCCTGCTGTCCCCAGGATCGCTCAGATCTCGGTGAGTCCCGGCAGCAACAGCAGCGGCAGCGCTGTGGGCGCCCTGAAGGAGGTCCAGAGGAAGGCTTCCCCCCGGAGGAACATCCACCACCGGAGGAGGATGGAGGTGGAGAGCGACGGATCCACAGAGGAGACCGACTCCTCCGAGAACTGACTTCCTGGCGCCTTTATTCTGAAAGGGCAGCTTCGTTGTTTCCCACTGGAGGCCATAGATTCCGTTAAGTCGCTTGTATGTGCAGCTGAAGATCAGATCTGGTTCTTACATGACGCCTCGTATCGAAAGTATTTACAGTTAAATTCTTACAGCATTTACACAAAACACCACAACTGAACCAGCTGCTCATTAATCCAAAAGTACAGTATAATAATAGTAGTAACAATATAGGAGTATTTAACAATAAACGCTTGATTTTCCAGAACAAGCTGCACCTTTTAAAGACATTAGAAGTGTTTAATCTCGTCTCTCAGCTGCAGTCTGTTTCTCCTTTATCGTACCTCAAAGATTTTAGTTGCTTACTATCATTAAAGACTCAAGCCTTCGCAGTTTGGGGTTAAATGTTCATGATATCTGCTCAGAAAATGACCGAAACAATGAGTTTGACTGCATCAACTGAGCTTATTGTTAAAAGCAGCCTTAAAGGTGAATGTTTATTTCATTCCTGCTCGTTTTACGTCATACTTTCCTGCACGATTTGCTGGTTGAACGCGTGTTAAATCACTTTCTGCTGAATTAAAATGAACAGCGAGCCTTACCGACGGGCTCGTCTTCACACTGTGCTGGTGGACATCCTCCTGCTGCTTTAAATCCAACATTATAGGAGGACACGACCGCTGGAAGTGTTACTCAACTGTATGTATAACGTGCTAAAATATTTATTTCTAAAGAATCCTCTTTGACGTGACTCACACTGTGAAAAATAAAGATGTAACTGTGATGCAAGGCTGTCTTATCGTGTTTTACATTTATATTATACTTATTTATTGGTATTAGATTGAATGTACGAGTTAGTTAGAAGCTGAATCAATACTTGTTAATAATTATTTTATCAATATTAAGACTAAAACTGATTTATATGAATAAATTGTTGAAATTTCTGGAAAAAAAGGCAGATAAACAGTCGAAATAACTGAAAGTACATGCTGGTGAAAGTGTAATAATAGCCCTAATGAAAAGATTAGTCAGTTAAAATAGTGAATAAACAGCTGAAATAGCTAAAAACAATGAATAAGGAGTTAAAAAGTTAACTAATAATATGAAAAGAATGCACAAAGGGTTGAAAAAGTTGCCTTAAAGTTACGAATAATCAGCTGAAATGGCAAATAATTAATGTAGAAAGGGCTGAAAAGTTGGCTAAAAATAATAAACTGCTAAGACATAATGAATAAATAGTGTAAATAGTAAATAGCAGGTTAAAAAAGATAAAATAACACATAAAGGCTTAAGAAAGTTGGCTAAAAGTAATGAATAAACAGCCAAAATAGCTAAAAATAATAAAGGATTGGAAAAGTTAGTTTTTTAAATTGCAGAAAAGTTTGAAAAAGTACTGAAACACATAAAAAGCAATGAATAAAGGGCTAAAAAGTTAGCTAAAATGAATGAACAAACAGATGAATTGATTAAAAAAATCAATAAAGTGTTAAAAATGAGCTAAAAATCTGGAAATAATGCATAAAGGGTTGAAAAGGTTGGTTTAAAGTTACGAATAATCAGCTGAAATAGCAAACAAGTGATGAAGAAAGGGCTGAAAAGTTAGCTAAGAATAATAAACCGCTAAAAATAACTGGAGATGGTGAATAGGAGGTTAAAAAAGATAAAAGAACGCTTAAAGGCTCAAGAAAGTCGGCCAAAAGTAATAAATAAACAGCTGAAATAGCTCAAAACTAATGAATAAAGTGCTAAAGACGTTAGCGAAAATGGACGGACGAACAGCTGAAATAGCTACAAATATAAAAAAGAACGCATAAAGAGTTGAGAAAGTTGGCTTAAAGTTTGAATAATCAGCTGAAATGGTAAACAAGTAATGAAGAAAGGGTTGGAAAGTCAACAAAAAGTAATAAACTGATGAAAATAATTAATAAATAGTGGAAATGGTGAATAGCAGGTTGAATAAAGTTGGCTAAAAGTAACAAATAAACAGCTAAAATAGCTAAAAATAAAAGAGGGTGAAGAAAGATTTTTTTTTAATTGCATAAAAGCTCAAAAAAGTTGGCTGAAAGTAATAAACAAACAGCTGAAATAGTAGAAAAAACAGTAACTAAGGAATAAAGTGTTGAAGAAGTTAGCTAAAACTAATGGACAAACAGCTAAAACAGCTAAAAATAATAAATAAAGGACTGAAAAAGTGACTTGTTCATAATGGATAAAGTACTGTACCTATAACATTTGATATTATTGAATATTTAATTAATGCAATAAAAATATTGCAGTTGTAGAGCTACAAGTTGCGCTAAAAAGCTAAAGCTAATGTGGCTATGCTAACGGTTAGCCATATGTTTACAGTGAGGGTCTGAAAGGGACTCGCTGCAAATCAAACTCAGCTCAGAATAACTTCTAGAAAACTGACTTCTATGTGATAAAACAGTCGAACACGTCTCCTTGATGCAGTTGTAAACGTGATTTATTGACCAGAGCAGCCTCCGTCAGCCTGCGTCTCGTCTTCATTTTACAACATAGATATCATGCGGTGTTACACCCAGGTTTGGTCGGACCAACGGCATACGATAATAATCTATACAAACATACGTACAGCTTCTATACAGGATGTTTGACGCTGATCACTTATGTACAGTCCACTCTCACACAGCAACTCGCGGCGGTGCGCCTCGGACGGTTGCCGCGGAAACCAGCGACCTCCCGCCTCTCCTCGGCAACACTGTTTCCACGGCAACCGCCCGGGGATGCAACCGAGTCGACCGAGCCGCACGGGTTCCTGCTTCTGATTCTGTGATCGGAGGAAATCTGAACAGTTGATACAGAGGACGGTCATCTTCATCATCGTCGTCATCATCATCATCATCATCATCATCACGACACCAGAGAACTGAATAAAAAAAGAAAATAGGCACTGATTCAAACACAAAACACGTCGGGCTTCGCTGCCATCGGCTGCTCAAATCTGGATTTCACGTAGATCAGCTTCTCGTTAGCTAGAAAGTCATAGAGGTCAAACTGTGGATCTTAAAGCTGCGTTAGTTGATTTTATTGTTGCATTTTCACGTTTTACATGAACGGACGAATTGGGTTTTAGCTCTGGTTTGGTCTCCACCATCCCTTCAGAAAGGGATCTTTATTAGTTAGTTAATTAATTTGTTTTAGTTTGTTTTATTCTCCCTCAAATTCTCATTTCTGTTTGATGTTTAAGACGTTTTGTTTCCACGGATCTTTAGCTGCTAAATGCTAACCTGTGTTCCCCAGCTCGTCTCTAGCTGTGGAGCTTTTAGCTGTTTTAGCTAAAGTGGCCTCCGATAAGCAACGCACCTTAACAGCGTGATGCTTGTACGACAATTTGGATGATTTCTTTGGTTACTATTTTAATTTCAACAGCTGTTAATACCATAAAACTTGAGTTAAAAAATCTTCAAAATAAACACAAATTTGACGTCAATGTCGGCCATCTTGGAATATTTTTGAACAGCTGATGTTTTTATTTTCTAAAGTGACTTCCTGTACATAATAAACCTTCACAATGTGATGCTTGTACGACAATTTGCATGATTTTTTGGTCACTATTTTAACTTTTGCAGCTGTTAGTATCATAAAACTGAGTTAAAAGATCTTCGAAATAATCCGAAAACACAATGTCGGCCATTTTTAATTTCTGCACGGCTAACAGTTTTAGCTAAAGTGGCCTCCAATAAGCAACGCACCTTGACAACGTGATGCTTGTACGATAATTTGGATGATTTTTTTGGATACTATTTTAATTTTAGCAGCTGTTAATGCCGTAAAACTTGAGTTAAAGATCTTCATAAAAAATGCAAATTTGACGTCAATGTCGGCCATCTTGAAATACTTTTGGAAGCTAATGTATTTATTTTTTCTAAAGTGGCTCCTTGTACATAATAAACCTTAACAATCTGACGCTTGTCTGACAATATGGATGATTCTTACTGTCGCAATTTTAATTTCTGCAACATTTTCTCACAAAAATGTACGAAAATGGGGTTAAAAGATCTTCGAAACAATCCGAAAACACAATGTCGGCCATTTTTAATTTCTGCACAGCTAACAGTTTTAGCTAAAGTGGCCTCCTATAAGCAATGCACCTTGACAACGTGATGCTTGTACGATAATTTGGATGATTTTTTCAGTTACAATTATAATTTCAGCAGCTGTTAACATCATAAAACTTGAGTTAAAAGATCTTCGGAAAATAAACGCAAATTTGATGTCAGTGTCGGCCATCTTGGAATATTTTTGAACGGCTAATTTTTTTTTCTAAAGTGGCTTCCTATACATAATAAACCTGCAAAATTTGATGCTTGTACGACAACTTGGATGATTTTTACTGTCGCGTTTTTAATTTCTGCAACATTTTCATACAAAAATGTACGAGACTTTAGTTAAAAGACCTTCGAAAAAATCCAAAAACACAACGTCCGCCATTTTTAATTTCCGCACGGCTAACAGTTTTAGCTAAAGTGGCCTCCTATAAGTAATGCACCTTACTATTTTAATTTCAGCAGCTGTAGAACCTCCACAGATTGAACTTGTTGGGTAAAGATGGTGAAACTTGTCAACGTCGGTTCGTATCTCCCAGATTTGAGCGGCCGATGCAGCGGAAGCTTAAAGTGGACACGGTTGGACAGACTGCACAGTGAACCGCCCTCCTCAAACATCACACTCTGAATTGCACGGCGTCCTTCGGGCCTCGGCGAACCCAGCGGAGGGTTCGTAGTCGTTTGGAAGAAAAAAAAGTAAAAGCAGCAGAAAGAGAAATGAGGCACCTTCACAGCGACTCCACGGTCAACAACAGCAGATTGTCAAGTCTGGGGGTTAAAAATACACATTTATACTCTTTCAGATCTGTCCTCGTCTGTGCAAAGAAACAAGCAGGTCCGGTTTGGTTTAGTCCTTCGAAGCCTTGCAGGGGAATCGATGTTAATAGTTTATCTAACCTGAGACCTTCTGAAGCTCAACATGCAAATCTCATGAAAATCTGTTGACTTGAACTCAGCGATTTGGTCCAGAGGATGAATGTAGTTACTGGAAGGGAGATAAACCCACAGACAGCTACCCCTCTTTAAATCCATGCATCATCTCTAAATGTTAAATACTTTCTTAAGGTTTCGTTTAAACTCTCACACTGACAGTCACAGGTTCGCAATCAGGATTAAAGGTTTGTCTGAGGGCTGAGTAAAAATGAAGCTAAGTCCTTGGAAACTTTCTGCGCATTAAATTAAAAATCAGCTGATATTTTCCTGTAAATTTAACAATATTTCCAAAAAAATCCTCCAAAGTTTGGAACCAACTAAAAAGGAAATGGAGGAGGATTTATTTGGAAACATGCTTCAGATTTACAGCCACATACCGACTGATTCTTTAGGAAATTATGACTAACTTTTCCAAGAATTTAGCGTGAAAAGACCGAATCTGTAATATGATCCATTTTTACTCAAGTACCTCCATCAGACTGTGACATGAAACTAAAGGTTTGAGTGTCGTTTGTCTTGAAGTTCTTTAATTTATCTGTCAGTTTTTAATTTTATTGATTAAAGAGGTTTTTATTAAATGGGGAATTTAACTTCCCAGAGCTCAAAGTTTAAGTTTTAAATAATATCAAAGAGAATTTTAGAAGATGGTAGCATCGTATGTTCAGTCAGCCATGTTAGCGCCATGTTTACATCTGTTTGTGGTCGTTTTGTGTCTGTTTGTTGTTGTTTTGTGTCTGTTTGTTGTTGTTTTGTGTCTCTTTGTGGTTGTTTTGTGTCTCTTTGTAGTTGTTTTGTGTCTCTTTGTGGTTGTTTTGTGTCTCTTTGTGGTTGTTTTGTGTCTCTTTGTGGTTGTTTTGTGTCTCTTTGTAGTTGTTTTGTGTCTCTTTGTAGTCATTTGTGTCTCTTTGTAGTTGTTTTTTGTCTCTTTGTGGTTGTTTTGTGTCTCTTTGTAGTTGTTTTGTGTCTCTTTATGGTTGTTTTGTGTCTTTGTAGTTGTTTTGTGTGTCTTTGTAGTTGTTTTGTGTCTCTTTGTAGATGTTTTGTGTCTTTTTGTTGTTTTTTTGTGTCTTTTTGTTGTTGTTTTGTGTCTATTTGTTGTTGTTTTGTGTTTCTTTGTGGTTGTTTTGTGTCTCTTTGTAGATGTTTTGTGTCTTTTTGTAGTTAATTTGTGTCTCTTTGTAGTCATTTTGTGTCTCTTTGTAGTTGTTTTGTGTCTCTTTGTGGTTGTTTTTTGTCTCTTTGTGGTTGTTTTGTGTCTCTTTGTAGTCACTTTGTGTCTTTTTGTGGTTATTTTGTGTCTCTTTGTGGTTGTTTTGTGTCTCTTTATGGTTGTTTTGTGTCTTTTTGTAGTTAATTTGTGTCTCTTTGTGGTCATTTAGCATTTTTTGTTGTGAATTTGCATCTTTTTTATTCTGATTTTGAGTTTTTCTGTGGTTGGTCTGTTTTTCTGTAGTAGTTTTGCATCGGTTCATAGTTGTTTTGTCACTCTTTGTCGGTTTTTGGTGCGTCTTTACAGTCGTTTCATGTCTCTTTGTGGTCATTTAGCATCTCTTTGTCACCGTTTTGTCTCTTTCCTGACGATTTGTGTGGTCTGTTTTTGTCCGTTTGTTGTGATTTTACATCTCTTTCTGGATGTTTTGTCAATCTTTGTAGGTGTTTGTGTCTCTCTGTCGTAGTCGTTTTGATGTCTTTTGTATTCTGTTGTCGTTGCTTTGTGGTGATTTAGACTTTTTGTGGTCATTTTGTGTCTCTTTGTTTTCATTTAGCATATCTTCATAGTTTTATTGTGTCTCTTTGGTCCTTTTTTGTCCATTTGCATCTCTTTGTAGTTGTTTCGTGTCTCTTTGGTCATTTTGAGTCTGTCTGTAGTCTGTTTGCATTTCCTTGTAGTTGTTTTGTGGGTCTTTTTTTGGCCTTTTTCATCTCCATTTATTATTTTTTAATCTCTTTTTTTTAGTAATTCTGTGTCTCTTTGTCGTTTGTTTAATGTACTTGTGTGTTATTAGATTGGTCTGTTCTATAAACCACCCATGCTGGTCAGCTGCAGGAGGATAAATCAGTAAAAACATCTCGTCCAGCTGCTAACGTGGCCGACTGATTCAACGGTTCATCAACTTTTCACTGATTATTCATTTGAAATCTGGTTGCGAGTTCTTGAACTGAGAAATTAAACCTCCTGCCATTAAATTAACTTCATACGTCCCTGAAAAGTCACAAAGCAGCAACGGCACAAACAGAAACGCTCAAATTCAAACGTCTGAATCTGTGATTTAAAGGTCATTTAGTGGAATAAAATCGCTGCTAAGCTCAGTTAGTTCGCTTTTAGCACCACTTCTTTGTCTTGTTTTTAATTTTAATCTATTATAATTCAGCTGCTGCATTGTTATGTAATATAAAAAGCTTTAAAATGTGTTTTTTAGGATGCAGTCCACCAGCCAGATGTTGATACAAGACGTCAGATTCATCTAAACTCAGTTAAAACCAAAGGTGCAGTTCCTGTCTTGTGGCTTTACAGGGCAGAAAAGGACGTCTGAGGGGTTTAATATCTACATGTAGGTATATATAAGTACTTTTTGCTGATAAAATAGATATTTTTGTTGGGTAGGTTACATCTCATTTGATCCCATCCATCCACAGAGGTATTTATGACGCTGAGACGTGGCCAAAGGAAGGAGAAGCTCGCTGTATCGCCGGACGCAGCTGCAGAAAATAACGAATCCACCATGCAGAGGAGATATATCGGTGGTCCAGTCGGGTGTAAGACCAGGCTTACATGCACGTAGTGAGGTTCGCAGTGAGGACGTCACTCGATGAAGATGTCTTCGGTGGGACACGAGTAGCCGATGTGCTCCTTGTAGAACTGCTGGAACGCCCTCCTGTGGAAAAAAAAACAAGACAAGAACGAGAAAGAACCATTTTATTTATATGTTCTTTGTTCCACTTGGAGGGAATAATGTGATAATACACACCGACCAGCCACAACATTAAAACCACTTCCTACACCCCATTGTGATCAAGTATCAACAGGATGCAGTGGAACAAGTTGGATTGACAGAGGCCCCACTGCACAAGCCAGAGTACCCAAAGGATCCAGTGGTTCCAGACCCCATAGGACACCCTGAGAGGTCCTCTGGTCCCAATGGTTCAGAGCATTTTGGACCACATAAGGGGACCAACACAATATTAGGCAGGTGGTCATAATGTTATGCCTGATTGGTCCGTGTACGTCGCGGCCATTCGTTTTCTTATTTTGAGATTTCAAAATAAAAACGAAAAATAAACCGTTTCCCGTTTTTTTCAGTGATGATACAAAATGAAAAACGGAAAACAGGCCCTAATTCATTATCCATTATCTGTTATCCGATTTAATTACATGTGTTTGTAAATGGAAATTAAAATTAAAATACACCTGTGGAAAACTTATTTCTCTACTTCCTGTTGGTTTTGGCTCCGTGACCCGTCTGACTTCTGATGAGGAAGGATCTGGTATCTAAAGCTCCAGTGTTAGCTCACTGTTAGCAGACCTTGCTGTGTGCCGTGGCCTGATGAAGACCCACTGTGGGGTCCAAACGTTGCTTGGCTCACATTGTTCACTATTTCACAGTGGACTTTTCACCAGCGTGGGGTTTATTTGTCCCTTTGGAGGGACCTTGTGGTGCCGTTAGCGCCGCCGCTAGCGCTAAATCGCTAGCGTTCGGCTGCTTTCCAGGACGTTTTTGGGGAGGTTTGGAGGTTTTCTGTTACTTTAACTTTGCCAGAAAGCAAAGTAGCGATTTAGCGCTAGCGGCGGAACTAGCGCTAAATCGCTAGCTCCTCCACAGAAATCAGACAGGTCATGGAGCCAAAATCAACAGGAAATAGAGAAATACGTTTTCACGGGTGTATTTTAATTTGAATCTCCATTTACAAACACATCTAATTAAATCAGATAACAGATAATGGATGATGAATTAGGGCCTGTTTTCCGTTTTTCATTTTGTATCATCACTGAAAAAAAAGGAAACGGTTTATTTTTGGTTTTTATTTTGAAATCTCAAAATAAGAAAACGAATGGCCGCGACGTACACGGACCCTGATTGCTGTATGATCTCTTATTCTGTCCTGTTTTTGGCTGCTCCTGGGATTTCAAACCTGAACTCCACTTGACAATATTTGTACAACACTTCATAAAACATAAAGAGCAACGGAGGTTCACGTAAAAATTCAAAGAAACTGATCAAACAATCGAACGAGAGGAGGAAAGTTTCACCGACCAGGCAGCTCACCACACGTCAAAACACCCATTAATACATTTATACATCTTATTTACTGAAAAAATAGAGTTTTTCCTTTTAAATGCTTTTTATATTTAGTTTTCGTGTTGAGTTTGTCATGAAAAATATGTCTTGAACCCTAAAGCCTCCCAGTGGCATGTTGTTCTAAGAAAAAATCACCAAAATGACACCGTTTATCTGCTAGAAACTGTAAAAACAGGAAAATAAACATCTGATTTACAACTTTCCAACTGTCTTTGAACTAATCACGTGGTTCAATCGGGGATCGGGTCTGAATCTAGGCTTAAAATTGAGATATTTCATCAAAATGCACCAAGATTCACCAAACATTCAACCTTTTGCACCAGATTCTGTTTAAAATCTGCACTTCTTTGGACTCGGCTACGTGGTTAAACTTGTTTTCGAGCCGTTCTCACCCGACAGACTCGGCCAGAGGATGTAACGTTGTTTCTGACATCAGCACGTGGCAGGCGAAGCGCTGCTGGTCGGGATGTTTGGTGATGAAACCAAAATACCTGCAGCAACAACAACATTTATTTACTGAGGAAAAACACTGAACGTTACATCTGATCCAATAAACACCAGCTGAACAATAACTTAATAATAATAATAATAATAATAATAATAATAAGCATGAATTAATGAATTTATATGTGAATTCTTTGGACTCACTTGCTGTGTTTGGGATGACAGCCGCAGAACGAGATGTTCTTCAACTGGAAGAAATGGAAACACTGTTCGCCCTGATGGAGACACGTGTAAATTATTAATAATATTATTTTATATTATCTTGGATTATTTAACAATATTAAACAGAAACTGCTCTGTAGAGACATGTAGAGACTGTAATCCTGGAATATCAGGAACTCAAACGACCAGAAAAACTGGAAAGAATTAAAATAAAATGAAAATAAATCAATCTTGACTTTTCCTTTATTCAGAATAATCAGAACATAATTAACTGTCAGGAAAATGCAGAATCGTAAATGCAAAAAAGAAAAACAGAAAATGCAAAATTGTAAATGTCTTTTTCTTTTAATTTTTTTTACGTTTCTTTTTTACATTTATTTATTTATTATATTTATAAATAAGAAAAGTATAAATATTTATTTGTCATTTTTTTATATTTATGTATTTTTCATCTGTGGGTAAAATCAAACTTTACAGATGCTTTATTTATTTATTTATTTGTTTTGTTTATTTTGTTTATTATGTGTTTTTATTACTATTATTACCACTACTACTAATATTATTATTATTATAATTATTACTATTACTATTATTATTACTACTACTACTACTTTTATTTTTATTATTATTACTACTACTATTATTATTTTTTATTACTAATATTATTATCATTATGACTATTATTATTACTACTACTACTACTATTTTTATTATTATTATTGTTACTATTATTATTATTATTACTATTACTGTTATTATTATTATTACCACTACTACTACTAATATTATTATAATTATTATAATTATTACTATTACTATTATTATTATTACTGTTATTATTATTATTACTATTATTATTATTGTTGTTGTTGTTATTATTATTATTATTATTATCATTAATATTATTATTGTTGTTATTATTATTATTATCATCATTATTATTGTTGTTGTTGTTGTTATTATTATTTTGGTATTTATTTATTTATGTTGAGGCTTATGCCACTTTAATCCAAGTATACACCTAAATAAAGCCGAGGCTGTTATTATTTCCAGCATCATGATGCATTTCTGAAGACTGGATTTTCAATGAAAGAAACTGAGGAAGAATGTAGCATAAATAAGAGTTTATATATGTTATGGAATATTAGTTTTCTTCACAGCGTCTCTCCAGCATCGATCACTTTGTTATTAAATTAAACAGTTATTATTTCCGAAGCTGTGTGAGCGTTCAGAGCGTTTATTTACCCTGTGAGCAGAATGACACTGGTCCTGGACGCTGATCTTCACTCCTTTAACACTGACTTCCAGCACACAAGCTGACGGAGGCTGACCTGCTGAACGCCTGTTACAAGCTACCTGTAGAAACAAACCATCAGACATCATTAGAACTGCAGTCTTAGAGGTAGAAGAGCCTCCAATGGAAACAGCAGCAAACCTGTAGATCCTATAATAAGATTCTTTAAATGATTTTTCTACTGGACTAAAATGAAGCATTGTATTTCTGTCAGTTGTATTATTGCTTTACCATAAAATTAACCCCCCATATATCGTATTTATGTTACAATAATGCAATATACACAATTACTTCTAATAAGATTCCTCCAGGAACCCTCCTTTTTTTATTATTGGGGGTCCCTTCAGCTCCTCCCCCCTGATTCAAGCTGGTAAAGGTTCCTCCAGGAGATAAAGTCCTTTAATATTTAGCATCTACTGAGCCCCAATCCAATACTAATCCAATACTATCAAGGGAAATAGTACTGGACTGATACAGAATCCCAATCCAGGACTATTTCCCTTGGTAACACACACTCCAAGAACATTAAAGTAATCAATCCAGGGTACATGCTTGACAACTGAATGCATGAAGAAAATAACTGCATCTCTGCCTCTGCTCCACTAGATTCAAAACACAGTGAAACCCTGTATTCTCTACATGCAGGTCTGATAATGTAGATCAGCTGTAGTTCCTGATTGTTCCACCAGGTGGAGCCTCTTACTGTTTAATGTTGTAGAGACCAGAGGAGGCGTCACTCAGACTACAGGCAGTTCATGTTATCAAGCAGAGAGCATTGTGGTGGTTTAGCTAGCAATGGGCACCATGACATAGACTTGCTGGGTGCTTAATGACCTCCAACCAGAGCTCTTTAACATTAAATGATGCTTTGTGATGCATTTTATACTCTCTAATGTGGACATATGCATAAAAACACATGTAAACAAAAGACCAGGCTTAGAAAAGCACCAATACCATTTTCCTACAATAATCCATACTATAAGTACATTAAAGTCATTAAAATCAATCCAGTGTATACACTTGACAACTAAATAACTCTGCAATGCAATAGGGGAAAAAATGAAGTCCTACATCCACTCCACAAAAAGGTGTTGAAACCCTGTGTTCTCTACATACGTCAGTAAATGGATGTAGATCAGCTGTAGTACCTGGTTGTTCCACCAGGTGGAGCCTCTTACTGTTTAATACTGTAGAGACCAGAGGAAGTGGCCACTATGACTACAGGCAGTTCATGTTATCAAGCAGAGAGTATTGTGGGAGTTTAGCTAGCAATGGGCACCATGACATAGACTTGCTGGGTGCTTAATGACCTCCGACCAAAGCTCTTTCAATTTTAAATGACACCTCCTGTTGCATTTTACACTCTCTAATGTGGACGCATGTAGAGTAGATGTAAACAAAGGATTGGACTTAAAGAATCCTCAACATTAGCTTTGGAGATCTCTACTGATAACACAAGTCCACTCTCATACTTTCACTCTGTGCTGTACTGCGTCTGTGTTTTTGTACCTTCTGCATGGCGGCAGACAGCACGTCGTTGCCGGTGTGGATGGGAACCTGAACTGAACCCAGAAATCTGACCATGAACTGATCCGTCCAGCCGTCCGTCGGCACTGTGAGAGCAAAGAGCAAAGATCGAGTTACCGCTGACGAGGCCGGATTCTGTTTTCTACAGCACCGTCTGTCTGCTGCAGCCTACCCTGGTTCATCTCTTTGGGCACCCTGACGGCGTAGAAGGCGGGGAAGATGCCGGTGGCTCCGGTCCTCATGTTGTAGCCCTGACACCACAGATCCTCCGACTGGGTCAGCATCAGAACCGGGTCGTCGGTCTCCAGGTACAGCTCGTCGGCGTGACGGGGGACGAACCTGAAACACCGGACAGAGAGAGGCTAAAGTTTTAGCTTCACATGCTAATATGCACATGTAGGAGTTAGCGTGTTGACGTGTTCTGACCTGTAGACGGCTCTGTGGCTCTGCGGCCTCTCCACTCCGTCCAGAACACAGGAGAACATACCGAAGGAACCAGCACCTGGACCACAGAGCAGCAACATCACAAACCAGATCAGGTCTATTCATATAGCATGTTGTAAATTAAACAACAACAACAACAAAAGTAGAATAAATAATGTAAAATAAAACAAACAAAAACACGATAAAATTAAAAAATGCTCATAAGGGATCCATGGAATCCTTGGACTTACTGGGTTTTAATGTATATCTCTGTAGGGTCATAGCTTTAGTCCTAAAATAATCAGCTTAATCCCCATAAATACAACTAGTGTAGGGTCTTAATATTTAATTAATAATATTACTGTGGGGTCTCAGCCTTGTTGTGTAATTCAATCAGGTAAAGTAGTACTTTACATAATTTTTGTAGGGTTTTAATCCTTAATATTTAAACTACCCAGGTAAATTCACTCTATAAATAACACTGTAGGGCCTCCGTAACCTTTTACCCTGATATGTAAAGCCAATCATGTTTTCAGTTTTTATTTTTTTACTGGATACCTCTTTGACGCTGTTGTTTTAAATGTACTATACTAATAAAGGTGACTTCATTTGACTGAAAACAACAGAAATGTGTGCAAAAAAGCAAGAAAACAAAAGAAAATAAATATAAAAAATAGCAAAAAGCAAAGTCAGAACAGGATAAGATGAATTCCTAGAACAAAATAAATATAAAATGCTGAAATATTTGTATCTTAAGTGTCAGCAGACAAACAATCATCAGCTTAAAACAAGTATTTTATATCTTATTCATCCTTAGTTGAATGATTTCTACAGAGGATTGACGTTTAATGTAAAATTATGGCTGTAATATCAACCTAAAGCAGTAGATGTTGAAATATTGTGATGTGCTAATATTTCCTAATATTGCAGCATTAGTATCCCACAATGCACCACGCCAGTCCTGCTGTTGGCAGTAGCTCACTGATTTCCACTAGAGGGCGCACTCGCTGGCTCAAAAATGTCGTTTCTGAACATTTTTCAAGTAAACTGTTTATTTTTTGGCTTAAAATGTGCAACATCCATTTGGTAGACGTCCAATATATGAAATATAAATGATTCCTGCTGGGGAGGAAAATGCTGCGGAAGCTCAGAGCAGTAATTTGTCCCCGAAAAGCGCCTCTGCTGACCGAAACCAGCCTGTAAGTTTATCCAGTGTCCTAAAATCTGATCTGAAAAGGGCGAATATTCTGTCGCACCAAGCAGAATCAATGAGCTCAGGGTTTCAGCCTCCTCAAAAATCAATCTGGGAGGACCTCAGTGGAGAAACTACAAGTAGAGGAGCTTCAGGTAGATCAGACCCAGTCACTGCTTCATGTATAAATCTGAAGAACTACATTTATCCACACGCTACCTGATCTCTAGTAACTACAGGGGGAGTCACGTTATGAAAAGAAACTCAACTTTCAAGGGGCTCAGCATGTTTATGTGCAGGTTACATGAAGGTCAATGTTTATTAAATCAACCAAATCTGGAAAAGTTTACTTAAATTTACTGAATGAAGGCATGTAAACATTTTACCTTCACACTATTAGTAATATCAGAGTTAAAGACCCTTTAAGTCCATAGAGGTGGGTCCACATCCATCACTTTTTAATGGACTTCTTCCATCATTTCTGGGCCTTAAAACTTCATCAGTACAGCAGAAAGACACATGACATGTTAGGATGAACAGTATGTTTGAGTTCTGGTAAAAACTGAAACCAGATCTGTCTTACATCCATCCAGGTGTCACGGTCTAAACACTACATCTGGTGTCTGTTCATTACCTCCACCAAGGAGGTCATGTGTGGGCCGGCGTTAGTTTGTTTGTTTGTTTGTTTGTTTGTTTGTGTGAAAAATAACTCGAAAAGCCATGGACGGATTTGGATGAAATTTTCAGGAAATGTGTGAAATGGGACAAAGAACAAATGATGACATTTTGGGACTGATCCGGATCACCGTCTGGATCCAGGAATGTTTTTAATGTAAGTGTAACCAGGTGGACAATTAAATGTGGTTTCCTCTAAAAGCCACCAGAGGGCACTCTTGTTTTTGGGGTAACCCCCTCTGACCACATGACATTTTGGGTCTCCACGCGACAGACAGCGACAATGACGGAGTTCTCTTTCCTTCCTGAACGACATACGCACGGTTGGACCGGCATTCTTATCTCTGGTTGTCTAAGAAGCTGGGAGGCTGTTAGGAGCTGCCGCGCTAGAGGCCGCGCCTGTTCATTAGGTCGGATGGGGTGAAGGCCGCATTGTTGGTAGGACATTTGAACTGTATGTAATTACATTTGTATCTGTAACGTTCCATACAAAAGATGTGAATTGGGAGATTGTATTGGGGGTGGACTGAAGCTCCTTGGTGGAGGTATGAGCTCTCTGAATGCTTTTCTAGTTTCCTTTGTAACCAACTTTGAGCACCAACATTATGGGATGTATCATAGTTTAATGTCACAAAGAGACAAAGCTGTCCCAAAGACAGGTAAAACAATAAAACTGTCACAACAGATGACAAAAACGAGACACAAAACAAGAAAAACAAGAGACAAAATCACACAAAACAAGACAAATGAGACACAAAATGCCAAATAAAGGCATAAAATAAGAAAACGGAGATGCAATTCAGGAAAAGAGAGACGCAAAATGGCTAAAGCTACAAAAAAACTCAACGACAACGTGAAAAAAAATCCCAAAGACTCACAAAACTGATGCAAAATGACAGAAGGGAGATTTTTAAAAAGTCTATATAAGTATAGGTCATTCTGGACTTTGCTTTAGCATCTGAGGAGTATAAAAATCTGGAACTCCTAACCAGTTAGTTTAGAACTGAGGAAGCATCTTAGTTGAGAGGTGAAACGTCTTCGAGAAACTCAAGCCAAGTCCAGATGGTACGATTGAAATATAGAGGACAACCATGACCTGATTGACTGAGGATCTTCACAGACACGTCATTCTATATAAAATCAGTCATAGAAACTATCATTGGTGATGTGTTTTTTTTTTTGTTTTCTGATAATTTAAGAGAGGAAATGTGAAAATGTCTATCTTGGGTCAACTTTAAGGGCCATATCTCCATGTGGTGGTTGGTCAGAACAAGTTGTAGCCAGTAAAATGTCTAATTTAACCACCTATGTGTACTTAGATTTTGATACCATGACCATCTTCTTGCCATGATTCCTTCTATGTCAAAATAACTTTCCTAAACAGGCATATTTTCTGTTTTTTTTCTTATAATTCTGCATTGCTTTATTAAATTTACTAAAGTCATTGTACATAAAAATGGTAGGAGGCACAGATTTATTTTAATAACCCAACAAGTTCCCAGAAATATGGGTCAGATGAAAAAGTGTGAGGTCCATCTAAGGAGATATGTTTTCACGTCTAGCAGGTTTTTCGTATTCGGAAAGTTGAGACTCACTGGATGCATTTCTTATATGATATGTAAAACTTACCACGAAGTCACACTTGCAAAACTATGTAGAACCAATCAATGGGTTTGCTGTTCTCTAAAAAAGCTGTTACATGTACTAAATCAATAAATTTAAAATAAATACTGAATAAATAAATGATCTTGTGGGCTTCATAAACCACCTGAACTTACTAAATTTTAGAAAAACTAATGATTAGCTCTGAGACCTGACAGGATGCTAATACATGAGTGGAACAAACACCAAATGCATTTAGATTATCTGATTTAAACTGAATTTATGGAGGACGTACTCACCGGTGGCGCTATAATGGCTGCTGTTGCTGTTGCCGAACAGGTTGAGGAACTTCCTGCTTCTGGGAGCTCCGCCTCTTCCTCCGTTAGCCTCGTCCTCCTCCGAAGTCGTGGTCGACGTCACCTTGGACTGTTTGCAGACTCTCGCTACGACCTCCCTCCTCCTCTTCACCTCCTCCTCCCGCCTCCTCTTTATGTCCTCTTCCCTCCTCTTCCTCGCCTCCTCTTCCTCCTTTCGTCGCTTCTCCTCCTCTTTCCTCCTCTCTTGGAGCAGAAAACAAGGAAAAGTTAAACTGAGAGCTTAACCTGGGCAGCGGTGTTCCACAAGGCTCCCTACTGGGTCCTCTACTGGTGTCTCTTTTATGTTAAAACCTAATACAAAGGTATGATTTTTACATCTGTTTATATGCAGATGACACTCACCTCTATATGCAAATCTAAAAAACTTTCTTAAGATCACTTAATTATTTTGCGAAAATAAAAAAACATTTAAAAGCATCAAAAACAAGCAAAAAAAACATTAAAAAATATCATGTTGAAGCCACAATTAAGAAGATATACGCAAATATACCAAAAGTCTGATCATGAATTAGATGTTTATCTGTTTATTTAACTGTTCATGCTAGCCAGTTCACCAATAGAGGTGACATAGAAATGATATGTACATCTGTTTATATGCAGATGACACTCATCTCTATGTATAAACCACAAAATCTTAAGATCATTTAAACATAAGGCCTGTCTCGAAATATTTTTGTGTAAATAAAATAAAAATAAAAAGTGGTAATGAAGAATAAATGGTTAAAAAATATCGTGTTAGATTCAAAATTAGGAACATATTTGCATATATATTAAAAAAGTGTGACCCTGAATTAGATGTTTATCTGCATATCTAACTACTGATGCCAGCTAATTCAATATTTGGCTACAGAAGTATGATATTAACATCTCTCTATATGCAGATGACACTCATCTCTATGTACAAATTACAAAATCTTTCTTAAGATCATTTAAATATGAGACCTGTCTAAAATTATTTTTGTGCAAATAAAATAAACATAAAAAGTGGTAATAAAAAATAAATGGTTAAAAAAAATTGTGTTAAAGCCAAAATTAGGATCATGCGTACATACAGTCAAGCCCGAAATTATTCATATCCCTGGCAAATTTTGACTTAATGTTACTTTTATTTAACCAGCAAGTTTTTTCCTGATTGGAAATTGCACAGGCATCTCCCAGAAGATAATAAGATGATGTACAAGAGGCATCATTGTGGGAAAAAAAATTCTCAGCTTTTATTTACATTTGAACAAAAAGTGGCATGTCAAAATTTGCCAGGGGTATGAACAATTTCGGGCTTGACTGTATATATAAAAAAGTATGACCCTGAATTAGATGTTATTCTGCTTATCTAACTATTGATGCCAGCTAATTCAATATTTGGCTACAGAAGTACGATATTAACATCTCTCTATATGCAGATGACACTCATCTCTATATATAAGTCACAAAATGTTTTCTTAACTCATGTAAAAGTTAGACCTGTCTCAAATTATTTTCTTTGTGCAAATTAAAAAGTTAAAAAGCATTATTTGTTAACAAACAAAGAAAAAACGGCAAAAAAATCATCTTAATGCCAACATTAGCAAAATATGCGGAAATGTAACAAAAGTGTGACTCTGAATGATGTTTATCTATTTATTTAACTGTTGGTGCAGCAGTTGAGGCTACAGAGGAATTATTTTTACATCTGTTTCTATGTAGATGACACTCACCTCTATATACAAATCACAAAATCTTTCCTAAACTCATGTAAGCATGGCTCCTATCTGAATAGTGCAACGTAAAAACATCAAAAAGTGTTCCTAAACAAACTAAAATGTTTAAAAAATATCTCATCAAAACCAAGATTAAGAACATATGTGCAAAGAACCATTGGAAAGCTGGAAATACAACAATTGTTTCTATTTTTACAGTTTCTGGCTCTAATTAATGTTGAGATAATGTAAAATAACATGCATTTGAAAGGAATCAGTGGGTTTTGAGGTTCAGAGGGCTCATTTTCCCATGAAATAGCTCAACAAACACTAAAACATTCCTGTTAAACCTGGAACTAATGGCTGTTTTTTTGGTTTGTTTGTTTAATCGAGGAATTTTGTCTGAAATATGTCACAAAATAGCGAGAAATGTCTGTTATAGTTTCACACATGCCAAAATAAAGTCTTTTATTTTGAAAAACCAACACAAAACTTCCAGTTTAGTGTCATGCATGACAAAAAAACATTAGATCCTCACGTTTAGGAAGCTGGATCCAGTAAATATTTGGCATTTTTAGTTTAAAATGAAGAATAAAAAAGATAGTTTGATTATTAAAACAGTTGTAGCTCCAATTCTATTGTTCAGACGATCAAAAGGTAGAATACTTAGTTATTTTTTCATTTATTAATTCATTATTTATTCTGATATCTGTGCTTCTATATAATGTGTGTGTTTTTTTAAATTATGATTTGAGATGACCGATGCTTAAGTTGTGTCTCCATGTTGGAAACTGGGAATGTAAACGCAGCTTTGGGTACTGGTTTGTATTCATTCATTCATCCATTCATCACATAGGACGTTCATGCCTTCATCAGTACCTTGCTTCTTGGACTCCTCGCTCCTCTTCCTCTCCTCCTCGTACTCTGGATCTTCCTCCTCATTGGCCGACTGGTAGACGGTCTCGGTGTCGCTGTCGTCGTTGTGCTCGTTGTAACCATGGAAACAGTCTTTGAGTTTGACCAGCTCCAGCTGAGCGTGTTCGTCCACCACCAGTGTGTATTTAACGGAGTCGTAGGTCAACCCTGCTGCAGCTTCGCTCTTTGGTACAGTCCGAGCAGCCACACAGTCCACCACAGTGTTACTGTCACCTGTCTCCTCCTTCACCTCTGACTTGGTACAGTCCGTGTCTGTTTGGTCGCTACCTGTGAGGGTCAGACCATTCTGGACGTTCAGGCAGGGAGTCGGGTCTCCCTCCCCGTCCTCCTCGCTGATGTCAGGGTTGGTTCGGTGGGACAGGGAGGGATTTAGAGGTCCTGGGGGGGGACCCTCAGTGTCAGAGCTCAGAGACATCCTGTTGGACCCCCCCTCACTGCTGGACCGGGACAGAGCTGGGGGGTTCTCCTGGGTCCTGTCATGGTTTTGGCCTGAGAACACAAAATATGGAGCTTCGTTAAGTTCAGTTTGTGAATCTTTTCATACATTACAAATGTTAAACTGAACAGACATGAGTCAACAATAAGCCCAAAATGAAACTGTATAAGATCTACTCATGAACAATTAACTGATTAAAAACACTAGACAACTATTTGAGATTTGATCTTAACCTAAAGGTAACCTCATGCTAACCTAAACCATATGTTACCCAATCCCAGATGCTAATGCCATGCTAACCAAAACCAAAGGTTACCCAATCCAAGATGCTATTGTTATGCTAACCTAAAACAAATATTACCCAATCCAAGATGCTAATGTTATGCTAACCTAAACCATTGGTTACCCAATCCAAGATGCTAATGTTATGCTAACCTAAACCAAATGTTACCCAATCCAAGATGCTAATGTTATGTTAACCTAAAACAAATGTTACCCAATCCAAGATGCTAATGTTATGCTAACCTAAACCATATGCTACCCAATCCAAGATGCTCATGTTACGCTAATCTAAACCAAATGTTACCCAATCCAAGATGCTAATTTTATTCTAACCTAATCTATATGTTACCCAATCCAAGATGCTAATGTTATGCTAACGTAAACCTAATATTACCAATCCAAGATGCTAATGTTATGCTAACCTAAGCCAAATGTTACCCAATCCAAGATGCTAATGTTAGGCTAACCTAAACCATATGTTACCCAATCCTAGATGCTAATGTTATGCTAGCCAAAGCCACATTCCTTTTGGAGTTGCACCACAGACTAAAATGTTGAGCCTTTCATTTATTCACTCTTTTATCATGTTGGAGTTTAATTCTACAGTTTAGTTTTTTAACGTTTCATTTGCTGCATTCTACAACAACATACAGTGTAGAAGAAATCAAACTTAAATCAACTGGTCATTATCCAATACGATACAATACGATACGATACGATACACCTTTATTAATCCCACAGAAGGGAGATTTATATTTGTTACAGGGGATAGTGCAAACATTCAAGAAAAAAATAAACCAAAACATATAATTCAAATTGTCTAAACTCCTCTGGATGGAAATAACAATATTACACAAATCAAAGATTAATTTTCTTATATGGAGAAAAAAACAATTCTTTGGATGAATCAACTAATTAGTAAGAAAGCAGAAGAATAGTTTTTGCCCTTTGACAGTAATGTTGTCATCATTACTAGTAACAAAGTGCCTCCTGCTGGTCTACAGTCGACCCTAAAGGCGGTTCCCTCACCTTGGTCTTGGTTCTTGTCCTGGTTCCTCGGTGCTACAGGTGTGCGTGGGACCACCATGGCAGGCAGGTAGACCTCCTGGTTGCCCAGTACGTTGTTCAGCTTGTTGCCTCCTGCTCTGTTGCCTCCTTTAGCGCCTCCTTTGGCTCTTCCATCAGCCGCCTTGGCCTTCAGTCCGTTGGCCTCTCGGGGTCTCTGGTGCCCATTCCTGTCCCTGGTCCTGGCCTCCTCACACAGCCGTCCTCCTCGTCTGTCCGTCGGTCCGTCCTTCCCTCTGACCTCCACCAGACTCCTCTCTCTCATCGCCGTGGCTCCTCTTCCTCCTCCTCTTCCTCCTCCTCCTCCTCCTGCAGCTCTACGTTGACTCCTCGGGGTGCTGGAGGCCTGCGTCGCCCCGGACGCCGGACGCTCTCGTGGTCGAGCTCGTGCTTCTGTGGTGGCGCCTGCCGGACCATTGGTTCTGGATCCGTTGGCCGTGGGGGGTTTTGGTGCCGGGCGGCGCTGAGAGGCCGGCCGGACTTTGTCCTCGGCCTTTGGTTGGACATCCGGAGGCGTTAGATCCCCTTACAAACAAACAAAGCATCAGATTATGCGTGAGGCGACCAGGTACAGCGTACAGAGGGATTAACAGAGTGGCCCACAGTAAGCAGTTTATCCGGATCAGAGTTACAGCAACAGAGGAAAAACCCACACACGGTTCGTTTCACAGTATTGTGTTGTCATATTTGTCCTGTTATGTAACTAATTCTCATTTAAAATCTGCTTTAAATCCAAAACACTAGCAGGACAGGTGACATAAAACAGTTTCTTCCAATAATAAACACAATAAACCATGAAAACATTCATAAAAACTTTACAAATGTCACAAAAACCCATTTTTACCTGTGGTCATACCTGTAATGTGTGTATTTATACCTGTAAAGTGTGTATTTATACTGGTAATGTATGATCACACCTGTTATGTGTGTTGTTACCTGTGATGTGTGTTCATACCTGTGATGTGTGTGTTCATACCTGTCATGTGTGTGTTGTTATCTGTGATGTGTGTGTTTGTACCTGTGATATGTGTGTTGTTACCTGTCATGTGTGTGTTGTTACCTGCGATGTGTTCATACCTGTCATGTGTGTGTTCATACCTGTTATGTGTTCATACCTGTGATGTGTGTGTTTGTACCTGTGATATGTGTGTTGTTATCTGTGATGTGTGTTCATACCTGTGATGTGTGTGTTCATACCTGTGATGTGTGTGTTCATACCTGTGATGTGTGTGTTCATACCTGTGATATGTGTGTTGTTACCTGTCATGTGTGTGTTGTTACCTGTGATGTGTTCATACCTGTGATGTGTGTGTTCATACCTGTGATGTGTGTGTTGTTACCTGTGATGTGTGTGTTGTTACCTGTGATGTGTGTGTTCATACCTGTGATGTGTGTGTTGTTACCTGTGATGTGTGTGTTGTTACCTGTGATGTGTGTGTTTGTACCTGTGATGTGTGTGTTGTTACCTTTGATGTGTGTGTTCATACCTTTGATGTGTTCATACCTGTGATGTGTGTGTTCATACCTGTGATGTGTGTGTTGTTACCTGTGATGTGTGTGTTGTTACCTGTGATGTGTGTGTTGTTACCTGTGATGTGTGTGTTGTTACCTGTGATGTGTGTGTTGTTACCTGTGATGTGTGTGTTTGTACCTGTGATGTGTGTGTTGTTACCTTTGATGTGTGTGTTCATACCTTTGATGTGTTCATACCTGTGATGTGTTCATACCTGTGGTGTGTGTGTTGTTACCTGTGATGTGTGTTGTTACCTGTGATGTGTGTGTTGTTACCTGTGATGTGTGGGGAGGAAGAGTGGGAGTCCTTCCAGCTGTCCTTCTTGCCTAAAGAGTTGTTGTTGATGGAGTCCTGGACAGAAATAAAGATACACAGCAGTAATGTAAGAACAACAATGAACACACAAACACACACTCACAGACATACAACATGGAATTTGGGGTTTATGGTTGGTTTATGTCTGTTTTGTGTACATTGTGTGTGACTTTGTGCTCATTGTGTGTCTATTTGTAGTAATTTTGTGTCTCTTAGTGTTTGTTTGTTGTCTCTTTGTGGTTGTTTTGTGTTTATTTGTGGTTGTTTTTTGTGTAACATAACACCAATATGGAGTCCTGTTCACATCACACCACAGTAAATAATGAACCCTGCACTGCCTTACAATCCCACCCTGCAGACGTAGCCAAACCTAACCCTAACATTATCCTAACGTTATTCCAACCCGAACGCCTCCGTCTCGCTCTGATGACATCACTGCCAGGAAGAGGCAGCGGCACCGACCAGGAAGTGAGCAGTCATCCTCGACGTCATGCCCAGCCAGGCAGAGCGCTGACTCACGCTGACATCCCATCATGCATCAGCTCTGTCCGGTTGCTATGGTTACACAGAGTGTGTGTGTGTATGAGGGTGTGTGTGTGAAGGAGAATCAAAGCCTCTCTGTCTGTATGAAGCACATCCCTGTTTGTGATGACTGAGCTGCAGTGGAGGATAGAAACCGAGCCTCTAAATCCGCTGTCACGACTCATTTCAGGATAAGGATGCTCATCATCAACGGCCAATCTAATAACTGCCACTAATACTGTAAACAATTAAAAATACAAGAGCCAATAACCAATCAGACATACGACAGATGTCAGAACATGTAGTACCTGCTTCCTCCACCAGGTGGAGCCTCTGACTGTTGAGTGAAATGGAGTTACAGGTGTGTTCGCTGACCTCCAGGAAGGTTGGCGTTGTTTTTAGGCTGGCGTTATACTTCTGTTGTTGTTTGTATGTTATTATTCTGCTTTTTCTAGTCTACAGGATGATACGTTTGTGGCTCTTTGTGGTCATTTAGTGCCCATTTGTTGTTTTTTGTACCTTTGAAGATATTTTTTTTATCACTCTTGGTGGTCATATGTCTATATGTGGCCATTTTTGTGTCTATTTGTGGTCGTTTTGTGTCTCTCAGTGGTTGTTTTGTGTCTCTTTATGGTCATATTGTGCATATTTGTGGCTGTTTTGTGTGTCTCAGTGGCCATTTTGTGTCTCCTTGTTTGTGTTTCTCTCTTGGTGGTCATACTGTGTCCGTTTGTGGCCATTTTGCGTCTCTTTGTAGTTGTTTTGTGTTTATTTGAGAGCATTTTGCATCGTGTCCTAATGGTCTTTTTTGTGTCTATTTGAGGTCAATTTGTGTCTTAGTGGTTGTTTTGTGTCTCTTTGTTGTTTTTTTGTACCTCTGAAGATATTTTGTCTCAATATGAGGTCATTTTGTGTATATTTGTAGTCCGTTTGTGTCTCTCAGTGGTTGTTTTGTGTCTCTTTGTCATCATTTGGTTTCTCTTTATGGTCATTTTTGTACCTATCTGTGTCTCTGTGGTTGTTTTGTGTCTCTTTGTGGTCATTTAGTGTCTATTTGTTGTAATTTTGTGCCTCATAGTGGTTGTTCTGTGTGCTCTTTGTGGTGATTTTGTGACTCTGTTGTTTTTTGTGCCTGTTTGAACATATTTGGTCTCTCTTGGTGGTCATACTATGTCCGTTTGTGTTCTTTTCTGTCTCTTTGTGGTCATATAATTTCTGTGGTTGGTTTGTGTCTCCAAATGGTTGTTTTGTGTGTCTTTGCCATCATTTGGTGTCTCTTTGTGGTCATTTTTGTGTCTATTTATAGTCAGTTACCATCACTTTGTGGTTGTTTTGTGTCTCTTTGTTGTTTTTTGCACCTCTGAAGATATTTTGTCTCAATATGTGGCCATTTTTTGTATCGTTTTGTGACCATTTTGTGTGTATTTGTGGTCTTTTTTTGTGTCTTTGTGGCCATATTGTGTGTAGTGGTGGTCAATTTGTGTCTCTGTGTATTTGTGTTGTGTCTCTTTATGGTCATTTTTGTATCTATAGTCAATCACTGTGTCTTTATGGTTATTTTATTTGGCTTTGTAGTAAGTTTGTGTCTATTTGGTGTGCCTTTGTGTCTCAGTGTGGTCAGTTTGTGTGTCTTCGTCAACATTTGGTGACCCTTTGTGGTCAGTTTTGTGTATATTTGTGGTCATTTTGTGTCTTTTTGTAGTTCTTTTTTGTCTGTTTATGGTAAATTACTGTGTCTTTGTGGTTATTTTGTGTCTATTTGTTGTTTTTTAGACCTCTGAGGATATTTTGTGTCTCTATGTGTCCATTTTGTGTATATTTGTGGTCAATTTGTGTCTCTTTGTCACCATTCTGTGTCTCTTTATGGTCATTTTGTGTCTCTCAGTGGTTGTTTTGTGTATCTTTGTTATCATTTGGTGTCTCTTTGTGGACGTTTTTGTCTGTATTTGTAGTTAATTTGTGTCTTAGTGGTTGTTTTGTGTCTCTTTGTGGTCAGTTTGTGTCTCTCAGTGGTTGTTTTGTGTGTCGTCGTCAACATTTGGTGTCCCTTTTTGGTCAATTTTGTGTAAATTTGTAGTCAATTTGTGCCTTTGTGGCCATTTTACGTGAAGTAGTGGTCAATTTGTATCTCTTTATGTTCGATTACTGTGTCTTTGTGGTTATCTGTTGTTTTTGTGTACCTCTGGAGATATTTTGTGTCTATATGAGGCCAATTTTGTGTATATTTGTGGTTGTTTTGTGTCTCTTTGTGGTCCGTTTGTGTCTCTCAGTGATTGTTTTGGGTCTTTGTCAACATTTGAGGTCCCTTTATAGTCTATACTGTAGATATTTGTAGTCGATTACTGTGTCCTTGTGGTTATGTTGTGTGTATTTGTTGTTTGTTTTGTACCTCTGGAGATATTTTGTGTCTATATGTGGCCATTTTGTGTATATTTGTGGTCGGTTTGTGTCACTCAGTGGTTGTTTTGTGTGTCTTTGTCATCATTTGGTGTCTCTTTATGGTCACTGTTGTATCTATTTGTGTCTCTGTAGTTGTTTTGTGTCTCTTTGTAGTCATTTTGTGTCTCCTTGTTGTTTTTTGTGCCTGTTTGAAGACATTTTGTGTCTGTTTTTAGTTGTTCTGTGTCTCCTTGTGGTTTTTTGTGCCTCTTTGTGATCAATTTTGTGCTTGTCTGAGACCATTTTGCGTCTCTTAGTGTTCATATTGTGTATGTTTGTGTTTCTTTTCTATCACTTTGTGGTTGTTTTCTGCCTCTTACTGTTCATTTTGTGTCTTTTTGTGGTTGTTTTCTGTCATCATTTTGTGTCTCTTTGCTGTTTGTTCCCCCTCTTGTGTCGTCGACAAAAGAGCCTCCTTACTCTTCTCCACTGGAGTCTGATCCATACATTTTAATTTTGGCACCTCGATTTAGTTTTTGATAAATGTTAGTCATTTAATTCCTGTTTGTTTTGGTCAACAAAGACTAACTGTGAGTGCAGAGTGTCTGTGATGAATCCAGCCATTAGTCGGGCCCACGCTGCAGACTCCTCCCATTCAAACTGAACTTTAACGACAGTGGACAGACACAACAGATCAATGCAGCAGCCCCTGGCAGTGCTGAATCAACGTCGTCCCGTCTGTTAACAGCAGCGTGAGGCGGCACTGAGCTGCTCTATTATTCATCATCATCAGAGGACTGGTTCTAAAGTGGTTCCCTCCCCGAGTGTCCTCCTCATCCTTAACACACACATACATGCAGGGAAACATACAACACACTACAACGTTCTGCTCTTCAACATGGCGGCACTGCTCGGGCTCACAGCCAGCAGGAGGGAGTCGGTGCTCCTCCAGTGACTCTTGGTGGCTGTTTTGTGTCTATTTGGGCTAAATTAGTGTCTCTTTGTGGTCGTTGTCTGCTTCTTTGTGGTTCTCTTTCGTCTCTGTGGTCATTTTCTGTTTTATTGGGCTCCTTTTGTCTCTATTTGTGGTTGTTTTGTGTCTCTTTGTGGTTGTTTTATGTCTCTTTACAGTTGTTTTAGGCCTATTTGTGGTTATTTTGGTCATATTCTGTTTCTTAGTGGTTGTTTTTTGTCTGTTTGTGGTCATTTTGTTTGTTCTTTATGGTTGTTTTGCACCTCTTTGCAGTTTGTTGTGTGTATTTATGGTTGTTTTGTGTGTCTTTTGGCTGTTTTGTGTGTCTTTGTGGTTGTTTTGTGTCTCTTTATAGTTGTTTTATGTCTCTTAGTGGTTGTTTTTTGTCTGTTTGTGGTCATTTTGTATTTTCTTTATGGTTGTTTTGTGTTTATTAGTGGTTTTATTTTATCTATTTATTGTCATTTTCTGTCTCTTTGTGGTTGTTTTCTGTCTAGTTGTAGTTGTTTTGTGTCTCTTTGTGGTTGTTTTATGTCTCTTTACAGTAGTTTTAGGCCTATTTGTGGTTATTTTGGTCATATTGTGTTTCTTGGTGGTTGTTTTTTGTCTGTTTGTGGTCATTTTGTTTGTTCTTTATGGTTGTTTTTGAACCTCTTTGCAGTTTGTTGTCTGTATTTATGGTTGTTTTGCTCCTCTTTGTAGCCTTTTATGGGTATTTATGGTTATTTTCTGTCTCTTGTGGCCGTTTTGTGTGTCTTTGTAGTTGTTTTGTGTCTCTTTATAATTATTTTATGTGTCTTTGTGGTTGTTTTTTGTCTCTTTGTGGCTATTTTGTTTGTTCTTGTTTGTTCTCTTTGCAGTTTGTTGTGTGTGTTTATGGTTGTTTTGTGTTTTTGTGGTTGTTTTCTGTCTAGTTGTAGTTGTTTTGTGTCTCTTAGTCGTCAGATCGTTTCTACTTGTGGCCGTTTTGTGTGTCTTTGTGCTCATTTTGTGGCTCTTTATAGTTGTTTTATGCCTCTTGGTGGTTGTTTTTTGTCTGTTTGTGGTCATTTTTGTATTTTCTTTATGATTGTTTTGTGCCCATGGAGTTGTTTTGTGTGTATTTATGGTCATTTTGCATCTCTTACCGGTTGTTTTGTTTGTCTTTGTGGTTGTTTTATGTTTCTTCGTGCTCATTGCGGCCATTTTGTGTCTATTTGAGGTCATTTTGTGTCATTGTGTGGTCGTTGTGTACGTCTTTATGGCTGTTTTGTGTTTCTTAGTGGTTGTATTATATCTGTTTGTGGTCATTTTGTTTGTTCTTTATGGTTGTTTTGCACCTCCTTCCAGTTTGTTGTGTGTATTTATGGTTGTTTTGTGTTTTTGTGGTTGTTTTCTGTCTAGTTGTAGTTGTTTTGTGTCTCTTAGTTGCCACATCGTTCCTATTTGTGGCAGTTTTGTGTGTCTTTATCGCCATCTTGTATCATTTTGTTGACATTTTGTGTCTCTTAGTAGTTTTTTGTGTCTCTTTGTGGCCATTTTGTATCTAGTTTTGGTCATTTTGTGTCTGTGTTTGTTTTATGTCTCTTTGTGGTCATTTTATGTCTGTTTTCAGCCATTTTGTTTATTTTTGTTGTTTTTGTGTCTCTTTTTTCATGTCTCCTTGTTGGTCTGTGTACCTCTTTCTAGATGTTGTGTGTCCCTTTGCAGTCCAATGCGTGTGCTCAACGTGAAAACCCACACACAGCCGTACACGTAAGCAGCTCCTGGACACGCACTAACTTTAGAAGTCAGAATTAGCAGATTAATTCGGAGTCGACCACAATCAGAATCGGAGCTGACAGTCGGTTTGTTGAGGGCTTTATCAGACTAATCCAGCTCCTGTGGGGAGTCCAGCTGGTGACCGGAGCTCAGCAGCCAATCACACGGCTCCACATCACACGGCAGCCAATCACAAGGCTCCGCATCATCACACGGCGGCTTCGATTGATACATGTGATCTGATTGATGATCAATGCGACACAGAGGCTTATCTGTGGGTTTCATATATTGATATGTTGTTACTGGTCGTGGATCAGTGTTACCTTCCAGGGTACAGTACACAACATGGTACTTTATACTGTACTGCAGTTAAAGTACCTCCTTCTTTACAGTATAAACTGAATCTCTGTCGTCATTTTGTGTCTCTTTGTGGTCACATGGTGTCTGTTTGTTGTTGTTTTGTGTGTCTTTGTGGTGTTTTGTGTCTCTCCTGTCATTTTGTGGATATTTTCTGTCTACTTGTTGTTTTTGTGTGTCTTTGTGGACATTTTCTGTCCTTTTTGCTGTTTTTTGTGTCTCTGTTGTCATTTTGTGTCTCCTTGTGGTCATATTATGTCCATTTGTGGCTGTTTTGTGTCTCTTTGTGGTCATTTTGTGTGTCTTTGTGGTTGTTTTCTGTCTGTTGTTGTTTTGCGAGTCTTGAACTTTGGAGAATTTTGTGTCTCTTTGTGGATATTTTCTGTTCTTTCTGCTGTTTTTGTGTCTCTCTGTGGTCATATTGTGTCCATTTGTGGTTGTTTTGTGTCTCTTTGTGGGCATTTTCTATACCATTGTTGATTTTTTGTGTCTCTGTCATTGTTTTGTGTCTCTTTGTGGACATTATGTGCCTTTTGTGGTCATGTTGTGTCTCTTCATGGTTGTTTTGTGTCTACTTTTAGTCATTTTGTGTCTTTTTATGGTTGTTTTGTGTCTCTTTGTGGCCATTTTCTGTCCTTGATGCTGTTTTTTGTGTCTCTCTTGTCATTTTGTGGACATTTTCTGTCCTATTATTGCTTTTTTGTGTCTGTCTTTGTGGATATTTTCTGTCCTTTTTGCTGTTTTTTGTGTCTCTTTGTGGACATTATGCCTCTTCTTTGTGTCACGTTGTGTCTTTTTATGATTGTTTTGTGTCTATTTGTAGTCATTTTGTGTCTTTTTATGATTGTTTTGTGTCTATTTGCATGTTTTTTGTGTTTGTCTTTGTGGATATTTTCTGTCTAATTGTTGTTTTTGTGAGTCTTTCTGGCCATTTTGTGTCTCTTTGAGGGCATTTTCTCTTTTCTTGCTGTTTTTGTGTCTCTGTTTCTATCCAGAGACAGAAAATGTCCACTTCCTGTTGTTGTTGTTGTTGTTTTTGTTTGTCTGCCTCTGATATTTTTCATTTCTTCGTGGTCGTTTTGTGTTTATAGTGGTCATTTTGTGCCTTTTTGTGGCCACTTTGTGTGTCTTTGAGGCCATTTTGTGTCTCATTTGTTGCTTTATGTCTTTTTCTGTCATTATGTTGTCTTATTTTCATCGTTTTGTGCCCTTTTGTGGTCACTTCATGTGTCTTTTATATACTTCGTGATCCTCTTTTGCCTTCAGTCTCCATTTTGCATCTTTGAGGTTAATATTTTGTCAGTTTTTTTGTTGATTTGTATGTATTTTAATGTCCTTACGTGTCTCTTTGCGGTCATTTTGCTTTTCTTTGTGGTTGTTTTAAGTCTCTTTGCAGTCATGTGCCGTGGAACAAATGCAAAAGGAGGAAAAAAATACACAAAATGGCCAGAAACAGACAGAAAACCACCAATATTCTCTCCTATTAAACAGAATCACTTGTGTCGTGTATTATAGAGGGTGTATTTTTCCAGTGTAGGTGTGCAGGTCCATCGATCACACATGAGGAAGTCTTTGAAGCAGGAGAACTGTGATTCTGTGCAGCGGCTCTGTGCCTTTAATCCTCTGAGAGCTGCTGTATTAAAGGCAGCAGGTTCCTCTACAGTTCAGTCCTGTAGAGGCTGAACTGGAGCCACATTAACCTTCTATACGTTCCTGTCAGCACACCGCCGTCCCGCATCACATTATGAAGCATCATCGACCGCTGAATGGTCTGTTACTGTCATTAGTGAGGACATCTTTGCTTCAACGAACACAAACAGACACTGGATGTGTTCAGATTGTGGATGCAGGTGAGGCTGAAGTGATACGAACTGACCCAGTAAACAGGATGCAGTCCATTTAAAGGGAAGCACCGAGATACTGCTGCCTCCACAGAGCTCTCATTACTGAGCTCTGCCCGAGGGGACATGGAGCCACGTCACTGCTACCACTGTATCTACACGTCTACATGCTGAACACACTGAATACAGGCCTAGGAGGCTGTAAAGATGCTCTTTTTGTGGTTGTTTTGTGTCTCTTTGTGGTCATTTTTCATCTCCATAGACACCACAGGCAGTAGCATTAGTAAAAATTACATTACTATGAACCATTATTATAGAAAACAGAGCAAAGAGACATTTATATAAATCTAAATATGTGATTTGAAGGCATAAAGTCAAATGCTATGATGCTAAGTTAGCATTTAGCAAGGAAGTGTTGCCTCCTATCTCTTTATTATTATTATTATTATTATTATTTATTAGATGACTTTTTTCCTGTTCTTCTACTGCTTTTGATTTTTTTTATCTTCTTATTATTGCACAGCTTTGAGGATCAGTCACTTCGCATTTCACTGTACAAACTGTATGAGCACGTGGCAAATAGAAACTCTTGTATATTGAATGTCGACGTGCCATTATAATAATGTAATTCCATTTTATATATTTATAAAAAATGTTTACATGAATCCTGTATTTCCAGCCTTGTTTCGTGCATAAATAATTCTTCTGTTCTGTAAATACTACACAGAACATGTTTTAACAAGTTGTAAAGCCTTAATTATATCATAATAATACTGTTTGTTAAAATTTAACAACATTCACTGCAGCTGTTGTCCACTTGTACAAGAAGCTAGTCTGATAAATTACTCATGAATTTAATACGTTTAAATGTGCAATTTGACGGCAGCTTAATCGCATTAAATTTACTACAGTCACAAGCTATGCTGCTAAGTTAGCCTTTAGCCAGTTAGCTTTTAAAAAGACCAGTTTGGTTGCTTTTCTTTCCACAGAACAACTTAAGATTTCACTTTTGTCCCATTTATGTGATTAAATCAGTTCCTCAGATTTTGATTTACTTATTCAGATTTACTCTATGAATAAACTGGGTTTAGCTAATATTCTGCCAGCTGTGCCCACCTGGAGTCACTGCACTAGCGTTTAGCTACTTGAAAGAACAAGTATACTTCCTTTTCTTCACACAACATCGTTTACAGTTTACCTTTTGTCTGATTTATATGATTTACCAAACAGTGATAAACAAACAAAAGGTAAATCTTCAATTATACTGAAGAAAAAATCAAAACAAGCTCGTCTGAAAGCCAACTAGCCTAGCTTAGTGCTTCTAGGTAAGCACTAAGCTAGTCTATAAAACAAGGGATAGTGGATATAGAATCAAAAAAAACTTAGATGCTCCAACAACTGAATTACTGATTGTTAAAGCACAAAAATAAGAAAAAGCTAAATAATAAAGTGCACCATAGAAAGAGAAGATATTAGCCAAAGAAGGATCAGCGATAGCCAGTTTACCGCAATTTTTGTGTTACATAAAATCTAAAAATCAGTTTTGAAGCTCTAAAATGTGAGTAATTATGCTTGTTAAAGCATGAATAAGATAAAAGCTAGATTTTAAAATGTACTATACAAATAAATGTGACAAAACCTGTCCTTCTGAAAGCTAATTAGCATAGATTGGTGCTTATGGCTAACGAGGTATTACCTAAAGAAGGATTAGCAAAACCTGATGTACAGCAGTTTTTCTTTTTCATAGAACATAAAAATCTGATCTGATGCTCCAAAATCTAAGTAACTGTTTTCATTCAAGCACATAAATGAGACAAAAGCTAAATTTTAAATTGTATAGTAGAAGGAAAAGTGACAAAGCTAATACTTATGAAAGATTAATGAGTTAGCATCCTAGCAATGTAGCCTCTGATTCGAGTGGATGTGTGATTTTTTTGTAATTTTGCTGCCTTTAGATTGCATATTTCCATTTTTAGTTAAAGGAGCTTCTTGGTACAAACAGATGACAGGGCTGAAAAAGAAACGGGGAACAGGCTAAACTGGGTTTGCTAAATCAGTCTCATTAACTTTAACTATCATTTAGCTATTAGCTATTAGAATGTCTGAATTAGTTATTTCTCTTTCTACAGCATAATATCAAATTTAGTTTCTATATTATTTGTGTGGTTTAATCTGTGTTTGAAGTCAGTTTAATCTGTCACAAATTTAAAAAGCTAAATGTTAAATCATATTGTCGAAATAAACAAATCCAGTCCTTCTGAAAGCTAACTAACCTAGCATAGTGTTTTCGGCTGCTAAGATATTAGCAAAAGAGGGACTAGCGAAGCCTAACTTACACATTCTTTTTGTTTAATAGAAGATAAAAGCAAAAAATAGGACAAAGCTAAATCTTAAAATGTAAACTAGAAAAAGAAATGACCACATTTAGTCCTTTTGAAAGCTAAATAACTAGCATTTTAGCAATTTAGCCTCTGACTCAAATGGATTTCATGTCATTATTCTGTGATTACTCTGCATTTAAATGACATATTTCAATGTGTTTAACTTGTGATTAGTTAAATAAGTTAGCTGTGTGGTACAGATGGACAACAGAGATGAAAAAGAATCAGGAAAAAGAAGCTATACTGGGTTTAGCTAATCAGTCTCATTAACTAGCTGTTAGCTAGTTAGCAATTAGAAAAGGCCTAGCTTTGTTACTGCTCTTTCAACAGCATAATTTCAAATTTAGTTTCTATATTATTTGTGTGGTTTAATGAACTCTGACCAATTTAAAAAGCTAAATGTTAAATTCTACTTTCGAAAGAAACAAAACTAGTCATGTTGAAAGCTAACTAGCCTAGCTTAGTGCTTTGGACTGCTAAGATATTAGCAAAAGAGGGATTAACGAAGCCTAATTTACACATTCTTTTTGTTTAATACAAGATAAAAGCAAAAAATAGGACAAATGTAGATCTTAAACCATAAACTAGAAAGAAAAATGACCAAAGTAGTCCTTTTGAAAGCTAAATAACTAGCATTTTAGCAGTTTAGCCTCTGACTCGAATCGATTTCATGTCATTATTCTGTGATTATGCTGCATTTAAATGACATATTTCAATACATTTAACTCATGATTGGTTAAATAAGTTAGCTGTGTGGTACAGATGGACAACAGAGATGAAAAAGAATCAGGAAAAAGAAGCTATGCTGTGTTAAGCTAAATCAGTCTCATTAACTAGCTGTTAGCTAGTTAGCAGTTACAAAAGGCCTAGCTTTGTTACTTCTCTTTCAACAGCATAATTTCAAATTTAGTTTCTATATTTGTGTGGTTTAATGAACTGTGACAGATTTTAAAAGCTAAATGTTAAATTATGCTTTCGAAAGAAACAAAACTAGTCCTGTTGAAAGCTAACTAGCCTAGCTTAGTGCTAAAATAGGACAAAGCTAAATCTTAAAATGTAAACTAGACAGAAAAATGACCACATTAGTCCTTTTGAAAGCTAAATAACTAGCATTTTAACAGTGTAGCCTCTGACTCGAATGGATTTCATGTGATATTTTGTGATGAAGCTGCCTGTTTAATTCATGGTTAGTTAAATAAATTAGCTTCTTGGTACAAACGGACGACAGAACTGAAGAGGAAACCTGAGCACAAGAAAAGGAAAGTAAATGAGCTGCAACCAACAAGCTGCAGTTTGTCTGTTCCTCTCTTTTCTGGTAGATTTGAACATTTTTACAGTTTCTGTCTCTTATAAAATACTTATATCATGGTGTAATGTTTAGATTTGATTTTGAGATCTTATTCTGGCCTCGTCCAAACGTGTCTTTAGTGGTTTTGTAGGTCAGTCCAGCAGCCCTACATTAAATATACTGGTATATATTTCACAAGATGGCAGAGCGGCTCCTGTTAAACAGCAGAATCAGGGTCAATCCCCTCAACAGTCCGTCCAAGTGTCCTTGAGCAAGTCACTTAACCCCGAGCTGCTCTGCCGCCGCCGCCGCCGCCGCCGCCACACGATCCAGATTGATTTATGAATATTGACAGTCTAAAAATAGGAGTTTGCTGAGAAACCTGCAAGAACAAACGGGACGCTGTTTACTGGAGCTGCAGTGTTTCCAGACCTGACCCAGTGCCAGCGATCACACACACACACACACACACACACACCCAGCGTTAAAAACACACAACAAGCCTCATCCTGAACGCCGGATCCTCCCAGGAAACACACACACACACACACACACACACACACAGTAACCCAGTTATCCATCCACCGCTGCCTCCAGGATCCACCCAGGATCCTCAGGGTGGACCAGCCTCCCTACCTGGGTGCCGGCTTGTGGCAGCTGTGGGAACAGAGCCAGGGTGGTGGGTCTCTTTGGTCGATATTTGTCCATGACAGCTCAGCTTGATGCCCCTCTGACAGGCGACAGCTTCCTCCCTCCTCCTCCTCCTCCTCCACCACCTCCTCCTCCTCCTCTTCTTCTTCTCCTCCTTTATGAAACCTCCTCAGCTCGGACTAGGCCTCCCCCACCCTCCTCTACCTCCCTCTCATCCCCGTCTTCCTCCTCGCTCCTCTCAGCATCGATCAGCTCTGAGCTCCTTCCTCTGGACACGCCCCCTCCACTCCCTGCCTGCGTGCCGATTGGCCGGCCGCGGTGTCACATCACCATCATCACCGTCGGCAGCGATGGTTCCTGGCAGCAGCAGAGAGGAGGCAGAAGGAGCAGAGAGGAGGGAGGTGCTGAGAGGAGATGGAGTGAATGAGGATGGAGAGAGGGGAGAAGGAAGGAGGAGAGAGGGGGAGACAGAGGGGGGAGGAGGAGGAAGTCACAGCCAGCCAATCAGAGCCAAGCATGACATCATCAGCTGATCTGCCTGTGGTGTTTTCTGAGTTAAAGCTAATAAACACTGATGGTGTGTGTGTGTGTGTGTGTGTGTGTGTGTGTGTGTGTGTGTGTGTGTGTGACCCAGTGAAATAAGATTAGACAGAAATGTGGAGACAGAAGCCGACAGCCCAGACAGAAAACCAGTTTAACCAGTCAGTAAACATACAGTTTAATCAGGCAGCCAGAAAATCAGCTGCACCAGTCAGTCAGAACAGCAGCAAACCAGTTTAACCAGTCAACCATTAAATCAGTTTAACCAGTCAGCCAGGAAACCAGTTTAACTTGGCAGCAGGAAAACCAGTCAATTAGCAAACAAGCTCAACCAGTCAGTCAGGAAACCAGTTCTACCAGTCACTCAGCAAATCAGTCAGCAACAAACCAGTTTAACCAGTCGGCCAGAAAACCAGCCGGTGAGCAAGCAAGCTCAAGCAGTTAGTCAGGAAACCAGTCAGTCAGCAAACCAGTCACTAAGTAAAACCAATAAGCGAGCAAACCAGTCAGTCAGACAGTTACTTCAATCAGGCAGTCAACAAACAAGTTTAGCCACTCAGTCAGCAAACCAGTCAGTCAGAAGACCAGACAGTCTGCAAACAAGCTCAATCAGTTGGTCAGGAAACCAGTATAACCAGTCAGCAAGGAAACCAGTTAGTCAGCAAACCAGTTTTAGCAGTCAGTCAGCAAACCAGTCAGTTAACAAACCAGTCAGTCAGACAGTTACTTCAATCAGGCAGTCAGCAAACCAGTTTAACCAATCAGTCAGCAAACCGGTCAGTTAACAAACCAGTCAGTCAGTCAGAAACCTAGACAGTAAATAGCCCAGTCAGGATCACCAGTAAACCAGTTTAACCAGTCAGTCAGCAAACAAGTCAGTTAACAAACTAGTCAGTCAGTCAGTCGCAAAACCAGACAGTCAGTAAGTCAACTAGTCATTTAGTGAACCAGTCAGTCAGCCAGTAAACAGTCAGATTCTAACCAGTCAGTTCGATCACCAAGACAGCCTAGAACCAGCCAGTCAGGTAATCAACCATGTAGTCATTTTAGCTTGTAATCCAGTCAGTCAGCAAAGAAAACAGCCATTCCTTCACTGGGAGAACCAACAAACCAGTTAGTAAACAGTCAGCCAACAAACCGGTCAGTTTGCAAATCAACGAACTGATGAAGTCAACTAAACAGTCAACAAACCAGTAAACCAGTCAGGAAAGAGGTCAGCCTTTCAGTGATTTACAAATCAGCAAACCAGTTTAACCAGTCAATCAGTGAACCAGACAGTCAACAAACCAGTCAGTCAGCAACCCAGTCACCCTGCAAACCAGTATAACTAGGCAGCAAACCAATCAGTCAGCAAACCAGGCTAAACAGTCAGTTAACAAACATGATTATCAGCAATAAACATCAATTACCAAAACAGTCAGTAAACAAGTTAATCAGTCACTTTTTCTAGCCAATAAAACAGTCAGCACTTTCACTAGTGAATGAACTAACCAGTTAGTCTGCCAGTGATTTATAAACAAGTTTAACCAGTCAGTCAGCGAACCAGACAGTCAATAAACCAGTCATTCAGTAACCCAGTCACCCCTCAAACCAATTTAACCAGTCAGTTAACAAGCACGATGATCGGCAACAGTCAATTACCAAACCAGTCAGTAAACAAACCAACAAACCAGTCAGTAAAGAAACTAGTCAGTAAACAAGTTAATTGGTCACTTTCTCTATCCTATAAAACAGTCAGTACTTTAACTAGTGAACCAACTAACCAGTCTGCCAGTTATTTATAAACTAACAAACCAGTTTACCCAGTCAGTTAACAAACCAGACAGTCAATAAACCAGTCAATCAGCAATTTAGTCACACTGCAGGTCAGTATAACCAGGTAGCAAACCAGTCATTCAGCAAACCGGTTTACCTAGTCAGTTAAAAAACCAGACAATCAGCAACAAACAGTCAATTACCAAACCAGTCAGTAAACAAACCAACAAACCAGCCAGTAAAGCGCTTTGTGACGACCTGTGTTGTAAATATGCGCTATATAAATAAAACTGAATTGAATTGAATTGAATTGAGTAAAGCAACTAGTCAGTAAACAAGTTAATCAGTCACTTTCTCTAGCCAATAAAACAGTCAGTACTTTGACTAGTGCACCAACTAACCAGTCAGTCAATCAGTCAGTCAGTAAAGCATCAACCTTGGACCAGTAACAACAGATGCTGACGTCCTTCATGTTGTTTATCAGTGGAGACTCCAGTAGAACCAGGTCAGCTGGTTTCCTGATCACAGTATTGATCTGTTGTCATCTTCTGATTCATTCATAGTTATAGATCAACTAAACTAAGTCATGAACTCACCGACCTCATCCTCTAAAAGAACATTCATAGAGACCTGATCAGCTCCAACCAGCAGCCTCTCTGTGCAGCAGCGCCCCCTGCTGGCTGGAGGTCGGAGCCTACAGATGGAATCAAACATGAGGTTGTCTTGTTTTACTGAAAACTCAAATGTTCTGATCAGTTACTTAATAAACCGTAAGAAATAGTGACTTTTTAAAGATATTATTATAAAGTGTTACCTGGTTTAAATTAAATATGATGCTTCCTGATTAAAGAACAATCCTACAAAGACACGATAAAAGAAGCACGAGTCGTCTTTTAGTGTTTAAGTTCATTTTGTGTCTTTGTTGTTGTTTTGTGGTTGTTTGTTGGTGTCCCTGGTCTCTTTGTTGTCTTCTGAGTCTTTTTAAGGTTGTTTTGTTCGACTTCGTGTCTCTTTGTGATCCTTTTGTGTGTCTCTGTGGTCATTTTGCATCTCTTTGTAGTAGTTTTGTGCCTGTGGTTTTGTTTCTTTGTGGTCGTTTTGTGACGCTTGTGGTTTTATTATGTCTGTTTTGTTGGGTGTGTTTGTCCTCATGTCTGTAGTTCTTTCGGGTCTCTTTTTCGTTTTATTTTGTCTCTTTATTGTTGTTTTGTGTGTTTTTGTGGTTGTTTTGTGGCTATTTGTAGGCGTCCCTGGTCTCTTTAAGGTTGTTTTGTTCTACTTTGTGTGTCTTTATGGTAATTTTGCATCTCTTAGTAGCTGTTTTGGGTCTGTGGTTTTGTCTCTTTGTCGTCGTTTTGTGTCGTTTGTGGTTTCATTATGTCTCGTTGTGTGTTTGTCCTCATGTCTGTAGTCATTTTGTGATTGTTTGTGGGTGTCCTTGGTCTCGTTGTTGCCTTTTTGTGTCTCTTTTTGTTACCTCCGCCAAGGAGGTTATGTGACGGCCGGCGTTGGTTTGTTTGTTTGTGTTCAAAATAACTTGAAAAGTCATGGAAGGATTTGGATTAAATTTTCAGGAAATGTGTGAAATGGGACAAGGAACAAATGATGAAACTTTGGGACTGATCCGGATCACCGTCTGGATCCAGGATGTTTTTAATCTAAGTGTAACCGGGTGGACAATTAAATGCTGTTTACTCTAAAAGCCACCAGAGGGCACTCTTGTTTTTGGGGTAACCTCCTCTGACCACATCACATTTTGGGTCTCCACACGACAGACAGCGACAGTGACGGAGTTCTCTTTCCTTCCTGAGCGACATACGCACGGTTGGGCCGGCATTCTTATCTCCGGTTGTCTAAGAAGCTGGGAGGCTGTTAGGAGCTGCCGCGCTAGAGGCCGCGCCTGTTCATTAGGTCGGATGGGGTGAAGGCCGCATTGTTGGTAGGACATTTGAACTGTCTGTAATTACATTTGTATCTGTAACGTTCCATACAAAATATGTGAACTGGGAGATTGTGTTGGGGGTGGACTGAAGCTCCTTGGTGGAGGTATGAGCTCTCTGAGGGATTTTCTAGTTTGTTTTGTGTTATTTTGTGTGTCTTCAGTCATTTTGCATCTCTTTGTCGTCGTTTTGTGTCACTTGTGGTTTTATTTTGTCTCGTCGTGTGTTTGTTCTGATGTTTGTAGTAATTTTGTGTCTCTTTGTTCTTGAATCTCAGCAGTCTTATCACACACAGGCTCTGACCGGCGCCTCCTGACCTTTGTGTTTATAACAAATTCTGATGAGGATCCAATGAACAGAAACGACACCGTGAACTCTGCTTTCAATCACAGTTCCTTCAGCAGTTTTAATGAAAATAAACTCTGTTTGTACAAAACAAATAAATATCGGTGCAGCCATCGCCGTCGGACAGAACCTCCGGCCCTTCGAAGCCCCTCCAGGCCTCAGCTGTAGGACAGAACCGCTCCACCGTCACCGCCAGGCTGGTGTGGCGTTCAGGGTCAGTGGGAACTACGAGCGTCTCAGTTCTTCTCCTCCAGGGGCCGGCGGTTTGTCTCCAGACCGTTTCTTGTACCCACTGTGGGGTAAACTTGTCCCTCCAGGCGGCACTGAGGGGGTTTCACAAAGTCCAGCTGCTGCTATGGCTTTAATCCTGCACTGGAGGTCGCAGCTCAAAACTATGAAACCAGGCTTGTCGAGGAAAACTGAAGTTAAACGAAGTGCAGGACGACTGATTGTCAGTTTCAAAAACGTCAGTAAATAAACAGGATTCCTGCAGAAAGAACCCGACAGGACTCATCTGAGCCTCAGAGCTTTAGGAAACCAATTATTAGGTTTAGTTATTACAAAAAACAACACATTAAGTGTCATTTAGTGCCTCAGAGTTTCACCAGAAATTACCTTATGTGCTAATTTGACCTAATAAACTCATTTAATGACAACAATTATTGTAAATGTAAATAATTTTCTGCTTCCAGCGTCTCAAATGTTTCGATCTGATGCTGTTATTTACATATACGGCAGTAAAAATGAACACTATTGCCGTTTTATTACATAAAACAAGACAATAAAGACTTCTGGGTGAATAAAAGCTGCTTTTAATTTTGGTTGGGGCATATTTTTGTCAAAACTATCACATTAAAGCAGCTCATCAATGGAGTTAAAGCTGCAACGTTAGCATTAGCATCTATTTTGATGATCAACTTTTATTTTTTATAAGCAGAAAACTTTTTGTTTTCAGTTTCTCAAACATAAAGTTTTGACAGTAAACATTTTTTTTGATTTTTTAGACAAAATTAGACATTTAAAGATGCCGCCTTGGACTGTAAAAAACTATTTTTTGGCCTTTTTTGATGCATTAAAACTGATATAACAGCAATTATTTGCAAATAAAATAATCGTCAACTACTTTTTTTGAACGTTTTCTTTTCGCAGCTCCTCAGTTGTGAAGGTTTGCTGCTTTTCTTTTTCATAATTTAAAGTAAATGGAATATTTTTAGATTTTTTTAAAAACAAAATAAGACATTAAAGATCCCGTCTTGCATTGAGGGAAATTCTAACAGCCACTTTATAGCCAAAAATAACAATGTATAGATAAAAAACCTGAATATTGATCAGACGAATCGACTCAGTCGGGTTTCTGCAGTTGACTGGCCTCGTGCTGCGTTTGCTGCCCTCTACTGGACACTGAGCGCCTTTGTGAAACCCCCCGACTCAGACCTTTAGTGAAACAGACAGGGTGGTACAGCTTTTACAGATTTTATATACAAACTCTGATAAATACGCGGGGAGGAGAACAACAAAGCATGTTTTTTTTCTTCTTCTTCTCTACATTCAAGTCACACAAGCAGCATTTTTCGGTTGCCACGGGAAAAAAATACGGCGGAGACGCCTCGAATCCAACCCGTCTCCAGACCAGACGAGGAATCCATGGACTATAAAAACATCATGTTCCCTAATTAACATCGCTGCTAGCAAAAATATCAGATATTCTCCAAAACATTCACATCGGGCATTTACATATGGACACGATTCAATCTGGAGTTTCTTTCACCGTCACAACGCAGCAGATTTCTGAATGTAAAACCGAACCCAGAGCTCAGACCTCGGGACGCTTCGCTACGACAACAGATCAGCTGATTGTAGAGGCGTTAATACTCCGCTTCAGGGTCCGACCAATCAGAGCTCACCGTCATCTACAACCTGTGTGATGTCATCAAGAAGACTTCCTGATGAACTATGAGCTCATCAATCAGTTCGAGGATTAGCTGATAAATATTATGGAACTCTTTTTACTTTTTCAGGATTTGCTGCTTTTTTGGTCACAAACAAACAAAAACTGCGATTATTTGATGTTTTATAGACTCAGTTTTTATCATCTCTGCCAAAAATGTGCTGGTTCAAGCTCCCTAAATGTGCAGATTCCATAATATTTCACACCATATATGAAGATAAAACTGAATCCTTTTGGGGTTTTTGTGACTTTTGGTCAACCAAAAGACATCTGAAGGGGATTTTCTTTGACGTTTTATGGACTAAATGATCATTTTATGTGCAGAAATGTCAAAGATTTTCTGGTTCAAGCTTCTTAAATGTGCAGATTACATACTAATCTTTATCACATATGAATGTAAGCTGAATTTTTGGGTTTTTTTCTGACTTTTGGTCAAACAAAAGACGTTTGATGATGACATTTCCTTCAGTTTCACAGTATTATTCTGCAATTTGATCACTTTGTTGGCAGAAACGTCCAAAATTTGCTGGTTTAGCTTCTTAAATGTGCAGGTTAGGTGATTTTTTTGGTAATATATTGTCACGTATGATTGTTTTTAAATGTTTGGTCAAACAAAAGACATTTGAAGATGGCTGGATGGATTTTTAATGGACCCAGTTTTCTTTTTCTCTTCTCTTTGCCAGAAACGCTGGTTCAGATTTACTCAATATGCAGATGACACAATTTTGTTTTTGTCATATTTTGACAGTAAACTGATTCTTTTAGGGGAATTTATTTATGTTTTGCAGTTATTTGATGTTTTACAGTTTACAAAACACCAGTAATATGCTGGCTCAAGCTAGTTTTTGTCACACACGACTGTAAACTGACTCTTAGGGGAATTTAGTTTTCAATTATTTGATCTTTAATGGACTAAATTTTCATCATCTTTCAAGCAGAAATGCCAAAAATGAGGGTTCAAGCTTCCTAAATGTGCAGATTACATAAAGTTTGGTAACATATATGAATACAAACTGAACCCTTTTGGGGGTTTTGTGACTTTTGGTCAAACAAAAGACATTTGAAGATGATTTTCTTTGACGTTTTATAGACCAAGTGATCATTTTATGCACAGAAATGTCAAAGATTTTCTGGTTCGAGCTTCTTATATGTGTAGATTATGTACCAATTTTTATCATAAATGACTGTAAACTGAATCCTTTTGGGGTTTTTGTGACTTTTGGTCAAACATAAGACATTTGAAGACAGTTGGATGGATTTTTAATGGACCCAGTTTTCTTTTTCTCTTCTCTTTGCCAGAAACGCTAGCTCATGTTATTCAATATGCAGATGACACGATGTTGTTTTTGTCATATTTTGACTGTAAACTGATTCTTTTAGGGGAATTTATTTATGTTTTGCAGTTATTTGATGTTCTGTAGTTTACAAAACACCAATAATATGCAGGCTCAAGTTAGTTTTTGTCACACACAACTGTAAACTGACTTGTAGGGGAATTTATTTTTCAATTATTTGATGTTTTATGGACTAAATTTTATCATCTTTCAGGCAGAAATGCCAAAAGTTCTGGTTCAAGCTTCCTAAATGTGCAGATTACATAATATTTTGTACCATAAATGACTGTAAACTAAATCCTTTTGGGGTTTTTGTGACATTTGGTTCAACAAAAGACATGTTTTTGCCCAAAATCTCCTGTTAAATGGTTGAATGTTTACTCTACGGTGAGATAAGATTCTGGTCTGAATAAATGCTGGTCTCGGACTCGTGGAAGCGGCTGAAGGTGCATCGTTCTCTAGATCAACTAAACACGAATGAGTCGTCTTTTGGGTCATCGACGCGACGCCCTGAGGTCTGAACTCTGCGTTTCACATTTCACCGCTGCTACAACAGAAGAAGTCAGTTTTTGGTCTGAAGGGTTCGGAACGAGCTTCTGACTGCAGACGGTTCATGAAGACGGACGACGCGACGGCTTCCCCGGAGAAAACACCTCAGAACGAGCCTCCTCCTTGTGTTTTTCATGATGTTAACTCAGACTTTGTCCACACGTAGCCGGGTTTATGTAAAACCGAACATCCTGCCCCCTCCGTCGAGAAACAACTTATGCACACACTACCTCGTTTTTAGAAAAAACTCATCCACACCTAACCGCATGAGCGCATTTTTCATCAGCATGCCAGACCTCTAGGTGGCAGTAGTTCCCCAAATCCTATCCAATCTTCTAAGGAGAACCTGCCTCAGACGTGGAACGGCAAATACCAGTCCTAAACGTCGTCCTTCGCCTGTGCTGTTGAACGTGAGGCAGCATCTGGGCTCGTAAAAACAAGCAAGAAAAAAGCGCCTGTAGAAGAAACAGCGCAAGAAACCTTATGAGGGCATCCATACTGTTTCTTAATGTAAACACAGGTCGCATACGTGGCGTCAGAATATATTTAGTCGCAGGCAGTGACGTTTTTAAACGCAAAACTCTGGTTATTGACGTCCACATGGAGACGCATAAACGGAGGATTCGCAGATCTTCACTTTGGTCGGAGGTTTTTAAAAGAATCGATTTTAATGCCGCAAATCTGCTTTTTCGTGTGGATGACAGGAAAAATCGTAGAGAAATATCTTTGTTTTGTGAGACACCAGGCTACGTGTGGACAAGGCCTCAGATCCTGAACCTTTACAGAGAAGCTTCAGGAGGCCGTTTGTTCGTCTTCATCCAGTCTGAAGTCCAGAGCTCCACTCCGAGACTCATTAAACCTCATAAACCGCAAAAACACAAACCAGCGCTTCCTCTGACAGTCTGCTGCAGAGACGCCGACGCTCTGCTGTCTGGATCCACCGTGACCGGCTGCAGTTCGTTATGGGATGTGAGGAACCGTACAGGAGAAGATCACTCATCGAAACACTCTTCATCTGCTCAGGTGTGATTTTTAAATCTTTTAGTCGTAGAGCCTTTTCTTCAAATGCCGAATGTTTTCACTCGTTTCAGGAGTGAACGTGAGTAAAATGCTTTTGCACTGTTTCCACGTGTTGCTGCTGCTGTTGTTGTGTTGTTGTTGTTGTTGTGTTTGCATGCTGCTGTGTGTTTTAATGCTGTCCACACTCCCAGAACAGTGTTCGTTCCTCGTGTGTCCAGACGTCCCGACAGCAGATTGTTCTTCAGCGCTCCACCTGGAGACCAAAACAAGAAGCACAAGTTTAACCATCCGGGAAGGAAACAGAACAGACAGAACACAAACCCTCCAGTGGAGAAAGTGAAAAATGAATTTAACTGGGAAAATGAAGCACTGGATGATCAGAACTCCTCAGATTCTGCATCCTGCCAGCTGAGCAGTTGACCATCAAATGAGAAATAGATTAAACAAAGTGAGACCTGCTCATATCGAAGCTTTAAAGGCAGCTTCAGCTTTAGAGCTACACAAAGCAACGCTGCTTCTCAGGTGTCTGATCCAACGTTTGAGCTCACTGACAGAAGTCTGTTATTTACTGTAAGCGAACAGTTTAATGTCTGATACGCCATGTTCCTTTGCACATCTGTGACATAATCTCTGTTTCTGAGGTTGTTTCAGCTTTAAAAAGCCAGACTCCTGCTTATTAATGCACAAAAGTGTAAAAAGCATGAATATTAATGCACAGAAGTGTCAAAAACTAATCATAAATGCATAAAAGTGTGAAAAACCAACATATCCACACGTCACAGTGGTGATCATCTGGACATTAACACACAAAAATGCCAAAAACTTGGATGTAAATGCACTAAAAGTTTCAATAACCTCAAAATTAATGCACAGCACCTAAGTATTAATAAAGAAAAGTGTATATAACTTTAATATTAATGTATGTAAGTGTAAATAACCTGGATATTAACTCATAAAATGGACAAAAACCTGAATACAAACAAATTGAAGTGTCAATATCCTCAATATTAATGCACGATATCTAAATATTAATGAAGAAAAGCGTAAATAACCTTAATATTAATGTACAAAAGTGTCAAAAGCTTCAATATTTATACACTAAAGTGCAGAAAACTTGGACGTTAACACATAAAAGTGTCAACAGCCTGGATATTTATCTGCACAGGCACCTAAAACCTGTAAACGAACATACAAAAGTGGCAATAACTGGGACAGTAATGTACTAAAACACGTCACTAATCAAGATATTAATGCACCAAAGTGTGGATGACCTGGATATTAACACAGAAAAGAGCAAATAATTGGGATATTAGGGCTCAAAGGTGTCAATAATCAGGATATTATTGCACAAAAACGTTAAAAACCAGGATATTTTTACATAAAAGCATTAAAATCAGGATATTAACACACAAAAGTATCAATAACCTGGATATTAATGCAAGGACGTCTCAATAATCTGGATATTAACAGATAAAAGTGTTAAAGAACAGAATAATGCACAAAAATGTCAAAAACTAGAATATTAACTCATAAAAGTGTTAATAAAGTCCATTTTTAATGCATTAAAGTATTCAGAGCTGTGTTTTCCTACATGTATAATTTATTTTACCTGGCATCACTGCTGCTGTGCTGCCGTCTCCTCCTCCTCCTCCTCCATCCTCTCCTCCTCCTGCTCCTGCTCCACGTCCTCCTCCATCCTCTCCTCCACCTCGGCCTCCCAGGCTGCCGGAGGGTAGCTCGGCCTCCCCCGCTGCCTCTGGTTGCGCCTCACCTTGCGGGCGACTCCCTTCCTCCTCTGGGCGACGGAGGACGGGCTGGGCGACGGGGACGAGGTGGGGCAGGAGGAGGAGGACGGGGACGAGGGCTTGGACCTGGACAGGGGGCTGTGGGCGACCGGGGAGGGAGGCCGAGGGAGGGAGAAGACGCAGGGGGGCCGGTCCTCCTGGTCTGGGTGCTGGACTGAGGACGGGCAGACGGTGGAGTCTGGAGCCGTGGAGCAGCCGGCTGCTTCACTGTCAGCAGGATCTCTGGGAGGAGAGTCTGAAAAACACCAGATCAGTTTAGTGACCTTCTGCATGTCTGACTTCAGAGGACAGATCTTCCTTCAGGGTTTCCTCCTACCAGGTCCACTGCTGGTCTGAGATTCATCCGTCATGGGTGGTTCTGCCTCCTCCTGGATCGTCGGTACCGATGCCAGCAGACCTGAAACGCACAAAGATTTTACAAGAACTGTAATAAAAACACCAGACGTCGAGCCGAGGTGGCGAAAACCTCAGATCGAGGCCGAATCTCACCACTAACTGGGATAATATCGCACAAAAATGTAAACAAAATAATAAAACAATAGATATTAATGCACAGAAGTGTAAAAAACCCAGAAATAAACGCAAAAGAAGTATCAAAAACCGAGATATTAACACAATAAAGTGACATTTATTATCTAAAGATTGTTAAAAAGAAATCCTGAAAGAATCGTCTGATTTTCAAATTTCTGAAAGTCCTTGGATCCATCGTGTGGCGTACGGTTCTGTATTGAAAATCTACGAAATGTGAGCTTAAAATCTGAAATATTTGATCCAAATCACTTCATTCTGTGTGCTTCAGTCGAAATATGCACAAAAGGGAAGAAATATGGGTTAAATATGAGGCTTCTTCAGTTTAAAAGAGCAAGAGACCCACAAAATTATCAATAACCTGGATGTTAATGCACAGAAGTGTAAAAAAAACAACAAATAAATGCAAAAGAAGTATCAACAACCAGGTGTGTCACAACATTTATCATCTAATAACTGTAAACAAATAAAACCTCATAGAATCGTCTGTTTTAAAATTTCCAAAACTCCTTGAATCTATCCAGTTCTGTATTGAAAATCTACCAGATGTGAGCTTAGAGTCTGGAATCACTTCATTCTGTGTGCTTTAGTCTAAAAAACTGCACAAAAGAAGGAAAAAAATCAAAGGCGTTTTCATTTTTTCAAAGAGCGAGAGAGCGACAAAAAGGCTGACGACCTGCTAAAAACAAAAAAAACTCAATACAGTGATCCCTCGTCTATCCCGGGGGTTGGGTTCCAGAACCACCGGCGACCTTATATTTATGTTATTATTTATATACATTTCAAGGCTTTATAAACCCTCCCCACGCTTGGGTTCGGCGCCAGAAGCCTCAGAAGATGCAGAACGTTTGGGTGACATCGTAGGGCTTGAAATAAATCCAACACTCCACACAGCGACCAGACGTTGATGTGAAACGGACGAGGCCAGATGCTGAACGCTGCTGTACACGGGAGACGGAGGAGGCTGATGCTACGGTCGCTGAGCCAATCAGAGCCCAGGACACAGAAGACAGAGCTCTGATTGGTCGCCTCCCATCCGTCAGCCAATAGCGTGCCGTGTACCATCTCACATGGGCAAACGAGCTCAAGAGGAAGCTGAGTTTTCCAGTCTTTGTCTGCTCATCTGCTGAACGCTACGTGTTTTATTTCCATTTAATATTCTTCTTAATCCATGATATAAATTAGATGTAAGCAATTTAAAAATATACGATACAGTGAGGCCGCGATATGGCGAGAGACGACAACAACAACCTGGAAATAAATGCAAAAGAAGCATCAAAAACCAGGCTTGTTCTTTTTTAACAGAGCAAGAGACCTAAAAAAACATCAAGTCCCTCTCTGTTTTTTTAAATAGTTGAGTTGAGTCGACTCACTGAGTCCTCTGTAGTGGGAGAGCTGCTGGTAGACTTGCTTCATCCTCTCGATGTTCAGTCGGCTGCCCTCGGCGTGGTTGATCATCGGTTTGGGGTAATCCACTCCCACCACACAGTTCGCCGCCTTCTGGAGCGACTCGGGGGCGTTCCAGGGCTCGTAGATGTACCGGTTCGGGTAGTCCTTCAGGATGGGGATGTAGCGCCTGCAGGGGGGACCAGGAGAACATCAGAGTACCGTCATCAAAACCTGCTGCTAGTCTGAGAAGTTTGAGATGGTTTCCTGAGTAGCGGCTTAGACACCCCTCATGCTAATGGGAATCCCAAATGTCACTGGATGAAAATGCACCCCACCACATGGAAACAACACCAACCAATCAGGAACATGTTGAGGAACATGACAATGGTCCAACATGTTGATCTGACCTCCAGACTTCCTACACTCCATTCTGATCAAGCATCAACAGGATGCAGTGGAACAAGTTGGATTGACAGGAGCCAGAGTACCCAAAGGATCCACTGGTTCCAGACCCCATAGGACACCCTGAGAGGTCCTCTGGTCCATGCCCAATGGTTCATTTTGGACCACATAAGGGGGACCAACACAGTACTGGGTGGTCATAATGTTATGCCTGATCGGTGTAGCTAGCAGGTAGACTCGCTTGGTGCTCTGTGGAACATTTAGTTCATCTACAGACGTTTCTTCGTTGTTTGACTGCACGGTTGCTGGTCTTGTCGGACTGACCTGATGTAGTCTCCAGACGGGTCGGTTCTCCTCCCGAAGCCGACGGGACAGTAGCAGTGGAAGAACTGCTGGAAGAAGGCACTGCAGGACAGCCACATCCAGCTGCCGGCGTTCACGCTCCAGTCGGCGTCCAGCAGCAGCTCCTCAAACACCTGCAGCGGCAAAGAAAACCGTCAAGAACTCCGCCGTCAGAGAGCCTCGGTTCCACCTGAGAGGCTTCGGGTCGGGGGGTCACCTTCATGCCGCTCTCCCAGCTGATCCACAGATCTCCTCTGGTCAGGAAACAGGCCACGGCGTGCCGGGCCAAGTGGTGGATCCAACCCTCCTGCCTCAGCTGGGTCATGATGGCGTCGATCCAGGGGAAGCCGGTCCGACCCTCGGCCCACTTGGCCAGCGCCTCGGGGTTCTGGTCCCACGGGATCTGGACACAAACGGGAGGTTATTTCAGTGTTTACATGCAGAAAGAATCGTCGGATTTTCAACTTTCCAGCAGTCCTTGAATCTACCAAGCATGACGTGACGTACTGTCCTGTTAGGAAAATCTAAGCCTTTCAACAGGTTTGACCGGTAACCAAAAATGTAGAGAGTTTTCGGAGTCTTAGAATCACCTGAACATCACCTGAACTAAACTACAACTCCACTAGTCAGTACCTGGATTTATACACTAGAGTTCCTGCTTATAAAACAGATAAATGCAGCTCTCCTTGTGCAATAAAACTGATTTAATACAACTATTCTGTATAAAAGTACACCTCTAGACCCCATGTGTGCCCTTTAATTAGGTACATTATTGTGAAAGGTGTACATTGCCTTTATTGCATCTTCATTTTTAGCCTTCTTGTCCTTTTGTAGAGTTTTGTCCTGCTTCATCAGCTCACCTGGACACAGATGGGGTTTCCCTCCATGCGGTCGAAGTTGGGGTTGTTGGTGGCGGCCGTGTAGAAGAACTCCCTCCATAAGAGCTGCCCGAACAGGGACAGAGGAGGACTGCAGCGCTTCCGGAGCTGACGGAGAGGCGAAGAGGGAAAAACAACGACTCACGGTTACCACGGTTATCACGCCATGTCTGACAGCTCTACTGTGAGAAACAACACTGGTCCGCTGGTTTAAAGAGTCAGACTAATTTTATCTGTAGTCTCTGTAGTTTGTGTCTCTTTGTAGTTAATTTACGTCCCTTTGTAGTTAATTTACGTCTCTTTGTAGTTTATTTACGTCTCTTTGTAGTTTATTTACGTCTCTTTGTAGGTAGTTTGTGTCTTTTTGTAGTTAACTTACATCTCTTTGTAGTTAATTTGCGTCTCTTCGTAGTTGATTTCGACTCTTTGTAAGTAGTTTGTGTCTCTTTGTAGTTGATTTACGTCTCTTTGTAGGTAGTTTGCGTCTCTTTGTAGTTGATTTACGTCTCTTTGTAGGTAGTTTGTGTCTCTTTGTAATTAATTTACGTCTCTTTGTAGGTAGTTTGTGTCTCTTTGTAGTTAATTTACGTCTCTTTGTAGTTTATTTACATCTCTTTGTAGGTAGTTTGCGTCTCTTTGTAGTTGATTTACGTCTCTTTGTAGCTAGTTTGTGTCTCTTTGTAGTTGATTTACGTCTCTTTGTAGGTAGTTTGCGTCTCTTGTAGTTAATTTACGTCTCTTTGTAGTTAGTTTGCGTCTTTTTGTAGTTAATTTACGTCTCTTTGTAGTTGATTTACGTCTCTTTGTAAGTAGTTTGCGTCTGTTTGTAGTTGATTTACGTCTCTTTGTAGGTAGTTTGCGTCTCTTGTAGTTAATTTACGTCTCTTTGTAGTTGATTTACATCTCTTTGTAGGTAGTTTGTGTCTCTTTGTAGGTTGTCAGTGTTTCTCTGTAGTTAGAGTCTTTTTGTAGTTAGTGTTTCTTTGTAGTTAGTGTTGACTCATTATGCTGACTCCACAGCCAGATACTTGTTGCTTGAATCTCACTGGGTTTACTTTCAGGTCAATTATCTGGATTTTGTTACTTTCAGTGAAGAACTGCAGTCAGAAAACAGAACAAACAAGCAGCAGCGTGTGTCTGTGCAGCCTAATCAGATATCAGAAAGGTGTCCGCGGTGTTGTACCTTCATGTAGAGCTCTCTGAGGTTGTAGTACAAAACCCGACAGGACAGACAACCGAAGCGCAGGTAAGGACTGAGGCCCGTGGGACTGGCATACAGGGAGCAGGTGTTGACCCGAGGGTGCTCCAGGTTGGCCACCCACACCTGAGGAAAGACACAACATCATCATCATCATCATCATTATTACTATCATCGAGCTGTTTCAGTCTAGATATGACTGAAATGATGCCGCTGATGATAACATCTATGTTTATCTCTATAGATGGTCTTAAGGCTGATTGTGAGGCGGAGGTCCTCCTGTTGCCTGGACACATCCGTGATCATGCTACTGGTGGGACACAACTGTAGCGGATTTCAGGTCAACAGTTTGTGGTAAACTTCCAGGAGTCATTCCAATACATGTGTGATGGGACCAGGGACGTCCTGGAGAACAAGGACACTAATTAGCGCTTGTGTGTCCCTTTCCACCGTTGATGGTTGGTCACCATAACCCCGCCCCCAGCCCCTGACGTACTCGGTGCTTAGCTCTGGACCAGCAAAGAGTTGGTGCTTGCTGAGCTCCAGTTTTTAGAACCTGGAGTCGGTGATTAGGTGGTGGAAACACAAAGAACTGCTGGCTCCGAACTAGACCTGGAACCAGCTCGGTGGAGAAGGGGTACCACAGAAGCCTCTAGTCTCCATCAGTTACTGCAGCAGCTCCGAGACCAAAACGTAGTTGGACAGCAGTGAAATAAGGTGTTGTTATGGTTTAAAAACAAATCTACCTCAGAGATATGTAGACAGATCTGCTAAACTACTAAAATGGCTGCACTCAATTGCACAAAATTAATCTGCGACACAGTAAAAGTGGTCAAAAGGTGGTCAGAATCCACTGTTTATGTTTCACTGGTGATAAAGAACCACTAGAAGAATCTTTAAATTAAAAAACACAATCCTACTTCACTGAAGAATGTCCACATGTTCTATTGTTTTGTTGTGTTGTTCTTTATAATGCTTTATTACCTCCAGCAAGGAGGTTATGTGATGGCCGGCGTTTGTTTGTTTGTTGTTTGTGTGCAAAATAACTCCAAAACTCATGGACGGTTTTGGATGAAATTTTCAGGAAATGTGTAAAATGGGACAAGGAACAAATGAAGACATTTTGGGACTGATCCGGATCACCGTCTGGATCCAGGAATTTTTTTTAATATAAGCGTAACCAGGTGGACAATTAAATGCGGTTTACTCTAAAAGCCACCAGAGGGCACTCTTGTTTTTGGGGTAACCCCCTCTGACCACATGACATTTTGGGTCTCCATGCGACAGACAGCGACAGTGACGGAGTTCTCTTTCCTTCCTGAGCGACATACGCACGGTTGGGCCGGCATTCTTATCTCCGGTTGTCTAAGAAGCTGGGAGGCTGTTAGGAGCTGCCGCGCTAGAGGCCGCGCCTGTTCATTAGGTCGGATGGGGTGAAGGCCGCATTGTTGGTAGGACATTTGAACTGTCTGTAATTACATTTGTATCTGTAACGTTCCATACAAAATATGTGAACTGGGAGATTGTGTTGGGGGTGGACTGAAGCTCCTTGGTGGAGGTATGAGCTCTCTGAGGGCTTTTCTAGTTATTATTCCAGTCTTGAGAACAGTCACTTTGCATTCCACCATGCTCTTGCACTTATTTAATACTTATAAAAAAGATTTTCTTCGTTATAATGATTATTTTACATGTTTTTAATTCATTTTTTTGGCTTATTCTGATTTTGTGGACATCAGATCAACACAGTTTAAGAGTTTCACATCAGTCCAAGCAGCTAAAGTCCTCCTAAAGAAAATCAAACATCTGCTCCTCACCCACTTCTACGTAAGTATTTTATGTAGATCTCCACCCCTAAAGATAGCGATGAAGTGACTGGCTGCTACTTTATCTAAGCAATAAAAAACAACTGGGTGAAAACAGCCGTGACGCTATGGCACCGGCTTGTACTTTACCTTTTTGTCCAGATGTTTGTTGAGTCTGTCCAAGGCCTCCGACTCTCCTCCTCGCCACACAGCTGCAGCCAAACCCTCCGTCCTGAAACCTGCACACATGGAAACCAGCTCAGTCACAAAGACGACCTTGAGACGCCTTGAAAAACCCAAACCGTGAGAAACTCCACCGCACGTACCCAGCTCCTCCAGGGACGGTATGCTGTAGAGCAGGTCGTGGTTGTCGGCTATCTTGGTGCGACACTTGTCCATCTGCTGCTGGGTGATGGGAGGCAACGGTCTCCGTGGCAACTCCAGCCGACTCACAATGGTCTGGAAACGCTTAAAGGTCAGAGGAGGGCTGTTGTTGTTCATCTCGATGATCCTGAGGCCGGAGAGGAAAAGGAGAGCGATGAGCCGCAGAACTAAAACCATTTTTTCCATTGTATACACCTTCACTATTCTATCCTTCCACTACTTTTTGGCCACCAGTAGAAGTACTTTAAAAACGTACATTTTTTCTTTACTTAACAAATCGCATGGGAGCACTCCAAAGACAAAGGTAAGTGGGTTCCACTAAATGTAAATGCATATCAGAAAGTTCCCACCTGATTCCTTCCCAGAATAACTTTGAGTTTTGGGCAGTTCCAGAAAATATGCGTGTGATCTCCAATTTGTCCACTTTGTCTCCAACACAAATTCATTTTGGACCTGTCAAATTTAGAAATAATAAAGGGTGTCTTGAAGTATCTGATGTTTATTTTCCATGTTGGGCTGCTGGTCAATTTGTGATCATTTTCCTCCCATTCTTAGGCTTCAATCACAATATTCATTTCTAATTCCCACCTCTCCTTTACCCCTAGAGCTTCCCGCGAACCGTTAGATTGTAGACATTTGTACAAAAGCGACACCATTTTATTATTTTCTCTCTTCCTTTATCACACACTTTAAAAGAAGCCTTTCTAAATCTGAAGGTTGAGTTGAGTCGCTTCTCAGTTGCAAAAACCTAAAACAATCTGTTGAAATCAGGCCAAAGTGCTCCTGAATCTGACTAAATTATTTTAAAATCTCCCCATCAAACAGATCATTTATGAAAGTTAAATCCTTCCTTTCCCAGTCTCGAAACCCCAGATAAGTTGTCCTGGCAGGAAATCTATAATCTCAGAAATTTTCATAGCTCTAGATACGAAACGAGAGGCACTGATCTTTTCTCAAACAGTACTTAAAACCTTTAAGTGCTGTGATTTAGAATTTTTTTCCATATCTCGTTTGAGCAAAATGCTCAAGCCTGCAGTGAAAATGTAGGGCATGAACTTTGTTCTAAAGTCAACCATGTTGTTTCTTTACTCTGTTTTAACCGTCTACCGCGCCCCGTAGTTGTGCTGCCCAGTAGTACAGTTTCAAATGTGGCAGGTTCAGGCCTCCACAGGCTTTACTATTGGTCAACTGTGTAAACTTGACTCTGGGTTTCTTTTGTTGCCTGATAAAAGAAGAAATCATTTTTTGCATCTTTTTAAAAGCGGCAGCTGGAATCCAAATAGGTAGAGACGAACATTCAGACTTTTTAATGACTTGAGCCTTAAAGTTCTCCATCCTGAAAAGGAACGGTCCTCCTTTTACAAATATTTCCAAGTATAATCTAAAAAAATCCAAGTTAAAAGCCTTAAAAAATCCACGAAACTGATTCTCAAATGTTTAAAATCATGGAAACCTTCAATCAACAGCTAGTTTTTAAATGTCCAATCAGACCTGGTTGTTATTTTAAGGTGCATCAGTAACTGTTCCTTTGTATTTCATTGTAACGTTTACAAAATAAAAGCATTAATAGCACCTTTTAAAAGCTGGCTATGACAGTACTGGTGATTCATTGGAGTTTCATGTGGAGCAGAAGAGATCGATCGACTGAGCGAACCACTTTAATACCAACCTGATCGATCTGATTGATCGCTTTCCTGCTGTGCACGGCGTTTAGTCTCATGGTACGCCTCTTTGTTTCTCTGAGGAATAGCTGGCACAAGAATCTCCTGTTTTCTCTTAACGTTTCAGGAATTTCTTAAACCAAAAATAGTCAAAAAAGCTGAATATTTGTAGCTTTATTAGTCAAATACTAATTCTGAACTGAATATTTGCAGTTTTTATGATTTTTGGTTAAACGAATCAAGACATTTGACAAAAAGATTATTTTTCTGGGTGATAAAACACTAAAAAATTGCAGTTCCACCCTTTTAAATATGCAGATTTCCTGTCATTCAATGTCATTTTTCACTATTAACTAAAAATGACAGGACCTCACCTTCAGCTCTGCTTTTTTTTTTGGAAAAACTTCGATGTTTAAGGACAATTTCTTCGGCGGGGACAAAAAATTTGCAGTTTCCATTTTCTTAAATGTGCAGTACAGTGACGTGAAAAAATCAGGACACTCTATGAAAGCCTGAGTGTCTTTAAACATATTCAGACATATGGATACTGAGAGATAGAAGCACTACAACTAAACAATTTCTCTGAATATTTAATAGGGTCTCCTGATTCTTTCACATGACTGTATCTGATAGTAACTATAATATTTTGAGGTTGTGGCCTGAAATCTAAAACATGTGGTGCACATTATTAGCATACAGTTAAAATAACTGTTAAGTTCAGCACTAAATATGTTCATACTTTATCAACCGAGCGCTGCAGCTAGGAAATATTTGTATTTATTTTCTCAGTCAGCAGAATTATCAGTTTGCAAAGAAAAGGACAAACTGATGCCTTCAAATGTGCTAAATAAACATATAAAACTTACTATGATCTCTGCCATAACATCATATAAAATGTGCTCATTCCAGAAGCTGTGAATATGTTTGGTGTTTGTTGCTATAAAGTTTTAAAAAAATGTTTACATCTTCAAATGTTTGTCCAACCAGCATCCAAGAACCCCGAAATATCTCATTTATTAACACATAAGATTAAAAATGAGCGCATCTGAGAAGCTGGGATCTGTGAATGTTTGCATATTAGCCAAAAAAATAACAACTTAGTCCTGAATAATTTTGCCTCGTCTTGTTTTGTTTGAGCAAAAGTCAAAATATTCAGTTTACAGTGACGCATGAAAAAGAAAAAGCAGCACATCTTTATTAAAATCTGCAAATGTTTGATGTTTTTTCACTATTTTTAACCTAAATAAATACTGAAATGATTAGTAAATTACCTACATAGCTCCCTGGTAGCTTTCCTGCTGTACTAAAACTTCATTAATAGGCTAATTAACTGAGTTTCTGTTCAGTAAACTCGTCTGCTGGTGCTATAATAAAGTCCAGGTCGCTGCAGTGAACTGAAGTGATGGACGGGGGCCTTTCAGGTTGTCCATGCAGCTGTATTTATAGTTTCCATCTTATACAACTCGTCTATATCCGTGATTCCGTTGGTGGATCGTCAGCGGCGACGGCCTCCCATTGGCCGACTCGCTGCAGCCACTATGAATGAGCGCTCTAAGCCGGGCACATGTCCACGGCGACCGATTTAAACCCTGCAGCTGAGCGCCGACACAAAGCTAAGCTGCCTCAGACAAGAGTCGTCACACAGGCCTGTAATATTCCAGCCGTTACGTAACGCAGTGCCGTAACACTGAACGCAGAGTGAAGACACAGAGAGGCTTGTGGAGGAGAAAGTCCTCCACTCTTACTCACTGAACCACCTGATGCCAGCACATGGACGGAGGTGTGACCTGCAGGAGCAGCAGCCAGCCACCGGGGGGCTCTGCTGCATGTGCTGCTGCTGCTGGTTTTCTCAACAACACTTCAGTAAAACACGACACCTCAACACACCTGCTTCTAACACCAAATGTAACTACACACCTCTCAGATTCCACACAGGACGCAGTTTTTCACCATCACAACATTAAAGAATGACAATAAACAGGCCCTACAGTATTTTCCTGCATTTATATAACATTTGAATTATTATGTAACGTATGGTTAACAATTAATATAAGCTCGACACATGTATGGATTACTGAAGAGGCCTGCAGGGCGCAACCGAAGGGGCATGAGGGGTCAACAGGACGGTAAACACAAACTAATCAGCTGAGAAGACAACACAAGACTGCCACAAAACACAGAAAATGACCACAAGGAAAAGCAAACTGATGCCAAAGAGAAAGACAGTAACACAGCAGGGAGACCAGTGGCAACCACAAATAAGACACAAAACAAAACAACTACAAGGAGATAAAAAAACAACACCAAACACATGCAGAACACCTGCAAAGAGACATGAAACGACTACAAATAGAGCCTAAACAACTATAAAGATACATGAAACAACTACAAATAGAGCCTAAACAACCACAAAGAGACATGAAACGACTACAAATAGAGCCAAAACAACAATAAAGAGACATGAAACAACTACAAATAGAACCAAAACAACCACAAAGAGACATGAAACAACTACAAATAGAACCAAAACAACCACAAAGAGACATGAAACCACTACAAATAGAGCCAAAACAACCACAAAGAGACATGAAACAACTACAAATAGAACCTAAACAACCACATAGACATAAAACAACTACAAATAGAGCCAAAACAACCACAAAGAGACATTAAACAACTACAAATAGAACCAAAACAACTATAAAGAGACATAAAACAACTACAAATAGAGCCAAAACAACCACATAGATACATGAAACAACTACAAATAGAGCCTAAACAACCACAAAGAGACATGAAACGACTACAAATAGAGCCAAAACAACTATAAAGAGACATGAAACAACTACAAATAGAACCAAAACAACCACAAAGAGACATGAAACAACTACAAATAGAACCTAAACAACCACATACACATAAAACAACTACAAATAGAGCCAAAACAACCACAAAGAGACATTAAACAACTACAAATAGAACCAAAACAACTATAAAGAGACATAAAACAACTACAAATAGAGCCAAAACAACCACAAAGAGACATGAAACAACTACAAATAGAGCCAAAACAACCACATAGAGACATAAAACAACTACAAATAGAGCCAAAACAACTATAAAGAGACATAAAACTACTACAAATAGAGCCAAAACAACAACACAGAGACATAAAACAACTACAAAGAGACATGAAACAACTACAAATAGAGCCAAAACAACCACATAGAGACACAAAACAACTACAAATAGAACCAAAACAACCACAAAGAGACACAAAACAACTACAAAGAGACACAAAACATCACTAAAGAGACACAAAACATCACTAAAGAGACACAAAACAACCACAAAGAGACACAAAACAACTACAAAGAGACACAAAACATCACTAAAGAGACACAAAACAACCACAAAGAGACATAAAACAACTACAAATAGAACCAAAACAACCACAAAGAGACACAAAACAACTACAAAGAGACACAAAACATCACTAAAGAGACACAAAACATCACTAAAGAGACACAAAACAACCACAAAGAGACACAAAACAACTACAAAGAGACACAAAACATCACTAAAGAGACACAAAACATCACTAAAGAGACACAAAACAACCACAAAGAGACCCTAACCAGCCACAAAGTCACAAAACAACCAAAAATACCTCCACAAACTACCACAACAAGACAAAAAAGACACACAGCACTCACAAAAGATGCAAAACAACCAAAGACAGACAGACAGCTAATGTAAAAGGTTCCACTTTTTGGTCTGTGCCAAGAGGAATACTGGATATAAAATTATAAAACAGAATAACCAGTTAATTGAAGTTTTTCCTCTAAAACATGTCTGTTATTAGTCAAAGATCCTCCAATCAGCTTAAATTACATTTTACAGCAGACAAGCATACATATTCAAGACATTTATAAATCAAATTTAAGAACTTTAAATTCCTTAGAAGTCAGTTTGTTGATGGAACAGGACTTTGTTTTATAGACCTTTTAAAACCTGCAGACTACATGAATTTGACCACTGATGGTGGGAAGTTTTCAGCACAAGAGAGTGCAGCTAATAAATGGATCAACATGCATGTAGTAAATCAAATTTGGAGCACATAACTCCACGTAAATCCTGAGTGCAAACAATCGTAATCTAACAGATCCTCCCTACACATGTCTGCAGATATGAAAAATATTAAAATATTCTGCTTTCAATCATAATTTCTATCTGATACGGATTCCTGCCACTATAAACAGCTTCAATACTGATAAGACATTCATTAAATGACACCTAGGCCTTTTTCACTCACTAAAAAATTCATACAGACTTCTCAGAGCGTCTAAGAATGTCTTGTTTCATTTACCCGAGTCAATAAAAACTCTAAATATTCAGTTTACAGTGATACGAAACGAAGACAAGGTTCACTCTTCACTTTAAAAATGACTGTAATGGTTACTCAGATATCAAAACAGTCGCCTATACATTCCCTGTTGAGCGACTACTTTACTGATGGGTCAACTGTAATCTTGTTTTCACCACATCACTGGACTTGTTATTGTGGGAAGGCTTTATGCACCAGCGAGTACAACTAATAAATGGATGCCAACTGGAATTTCGACTGTGCAAATCTGTTGGCCTTGGGATACTATATGTATGCACCAAATTTCATGTTTGCAGGATAAAGCAGTGATTTTATATGACTATTTGAATATTTGTAGGGGGCGCTGTGGAGCCGTTTGACCATGCCCATTCCTGAATTGTATATTAAATATTAGGTCTTGAGATAAATGAGGATTTCTGTGGATTTGGTGATTTTACGTGGATCCCTTCACCTCCAAAACCCATTTCGTTCCATATGGCGATTTTGTTCAAAATGGCCGCCATGCCACGCCCACACCGTGTGACGCAGCCACGACATTTTAATAACTTTTCATCCTGGAGGGGTCTAGATGCCACACAGCCAATTTGGTGAAGATCGGATAAAAATCCTGGGAGGAGTTCGTTAAATTCCACGTGCTCTAGGGGGCGCCGTTGAGCTTTTTTGAAATTTGAAAAGCAGGAATGTTTTTGTCTCGGGCTACTGTACCTGTGTACCAAATTTCATGAGTTTACGTGAAACTAGCCGTATTAACTCCACTAAAGCCCAATTTTCAAGGTGGCGCTATTGAGTCATTTTGCCATTCATATGTGTAATCCCCCCAAAATATCAAATTTTTAGCCGGTCCTGATGGGTGTGCCAAATTTGGGGAGTTTTTGAGCATGTTTAGGGGGTCAAATTGAAGTTCAAAGTGGCGTAAGAAAAAGAAACCACCAAACCACCAAACAAAGAAACACTAAGGGAACAATAGGGTCCTTGCACTGTAGTGCTCGGGCCCTAATAAGGGAACGGACCACATGTTTCCATATAAACCCTCATCTTCCTCACTAGATGTTTTTCTGTTTAGGCTGCAGTCTGACTACATGGATGGGGTCTGAACGACGGCGGCGGCACGAACCTGTCCAGGTTGTAGAGGGTGTGGGAGTTCCTGACGACGGTTTCAACTCCGAACTCCTGAGCCATCTTGATGATGGCTCCGTCTCTTTCCTTCCCATAAGGCTCGGGGTCGTATTCAAACGACAGCCGGGTCACGTTCCACTCCTGCAGCCAGAGGAAAACAGAGGAAATGAAAGGAAGGAAGAGTGAAGGTGAAAACAAAACACCAAACTGCTCTGATCCCGGTACAATCACAGTGTTTGGGTTCAGCTTCATACAATATAATCTGAGTTTGTACAATAGTTTGTAGGTTCCAGCCGTGCTCAGTCAAAATAGAAACATATACTGACGTCTTCTTGTTCTGGTCTGTTCTCAGCGACGCTAATGAACCACAGAGAGCGAACAGGAAGTAATAACGCACATTAGCCTTTCAGCACATCCTCAGTCATTCTGAACCAGGAGTACAAGAGGTACACGAAAAAATCAGGTCAGCCTCTCTGGAAAACACTGAAATTGCAATTTGATTAACAGAGGAAACACCTGCACTGAGTCATCTTTAACTGTGGTGATTTAAAGTGCATTACTAAAATAAATGGTTGACATAAAAAGCTAGAAATAATAAACAGGACTCCAACGACAATGGACTAAATGTGGAGCTAAAATCCGGTTGTTAGCTAAAGGTGATGTGTTATAGTCAAACTGATTAAATGGCTAGCTAAAACTAACAAAAACTAAAAATAACAGATGCAGCGTTTAGCAAAAAGTCATAAAGAGCTAAAAATGTTCAGCTAAATGAGACGGATTAAGTAGTTAGCAAAGAATGACGGATTAAATAACAGCTTAACAACAACGACGACCCAAAAACTAAGCTAGCTAAATGTAAAAAAACACAATAAAGCAATAAACAGCTACACATAACGGATTAAATGTTTAGCTAACATTTATGAATAGTTAAAAGTCAGAGGTTAGAGTCAGGAGCTGGTGACGTATTAAATTGCTAGCTAAAACTAAAAACAACAAATTAAATATTTAGCTAAAATGTATAAACAGCTAAAAAAAAACAGTGAGCTAATGGTGATGTATTAAAGAATAGGCTAAATACAACTGATTTAATAGTTAGCTATAGGTAAAAAATTGCAAAACAATAACAAAAAAAACATGTAAAGAAACAGCTAAAAGTCTTGGATTGCATCGTTAGCTAAAAGCTATAAATGGACAAAATTATCAGCCACATTTTGCTAAAATTACCAAGTGTCCGCAAAAAGTCAAAGTTTGACAAACAAAAAAGTTAGTTAAATGTGTCTAAAGGTAATGGATTAAATAGTTAAAAAACAAAACCAAAAATAGTTTAAAAGAAAAAGTTAAAAAATAAATAGAAAAAGTAAGCCGATTAAATGGTTATCTAAAAGCAAAAAGAATGCTATTAATTTAAAAACAGTTCGCTGAACATTCAAAACAGTTAAAAGTAATTAATTAAATTGTTGGCTAATAGTAATGTCTTAAAAAAAGTTAGCTAAATATTAGGAAAATAATCAACAGACAACTAAATTAACTGTAATGTCTTCAAAAAGTTAGCTAACTATTGGATCGATGGTCAACAAAGAACTAAATCAATGGTAATGTCTTTAAAAAAGTTAACTAAATGTTGGATAAATGGTCAATAGATGACTAAATCAATGGTAATCTCTTCAAAAAGTTAGCTAAATATTGGATAAATGGTCAATAGATAACTAAATCAATGGTAATGTCTAAAAAATAGCTAACTATTGGATGAATGGTCAACAGATGACTAAATCAATGGTAATGTCTTAAAAACGTTAGCTAAATATTGGATAAATGGTCAATAAACAACTAAATTAATAATAATGTCTTCAAAAAGTTAGCTAACTATTGGATAAATGGTCAATAGATAACTAAATCAATGGTAATGTCTTTAAAAATTAGCTAACTATTGGATAAATGGTCAACAGATGACTAAATCAATGGTAATGTCTTCAAAAAGTTAGCTAAATATTGGATAAATGGTCAATAGATGAATAAATCAATGGTAATGTTTTAAAAAGTTAGCTAACTATTGGATAAATGGTCAACAGACGAATAAATCATTTGTAATGTTTTAAAGCATTAGGTAAATGTTGGATAAATGGTCAACAGATGAATAAATCAATGGTAATGGAACACCTGAAGTAATGGATAACGGTTGTCACATCTTCAAATCAATAAAACTGTTAGCTTTATGACGAACACACGGCTAAAATACACAAGCTCTGCCTCTTGATGGGAGAAGTCGACTAAAAATATGAACTTCATCAACCTGATTGTTAAATAACACGAGAAAACACTGGAACCATATTGATTTTATATAACTACCTGCGTTAAATAACAATTTAATCTGATAAAAAGGTGCGAATCGCAGATTATACAACCCCACGATACGCTGCCATCTTGAAAATGTGTTGGTGGAGTTGTAGTATTTTAGTTTAATTATAGTCCTGGACATGTAAATAAAGCCGCTGCAGTGGGAGCTGATGTCAGGGCGGGTGATGAACGACTGGGAGGAAAGTTATGACATTATCCAGTCATCATCCTCTGGGCAGATCTGAAACCAGCCGGAACACATGACAACCACACGAACATGAGATCACATCTGAGGCTTGTAAACGTTCACGTTCTCGGCCCTGGAGCGGAGAATCCAACTCCCAGCCATGACGTGTCGCCTGGCCGGACGCTCGGTCAGAATGAAAACCTGCAGACTGTCCAGTTTCCGTGGAAAAGCAGCCGTGCATTATGTAACGGCTGCTGCAACGGAGGCGACGACGGTCTGGACGCTGCTCATCTCTGCCTGGACCTGACCTCCGCCTCAATGTTAACGTCGTCTGCAGCCGCTTCACATGGAAACCGACTGTTCAGGTGCACGAGGGCCGGTCTGACAACCACCGCTCAGCCACTGAAGAACAACAACACACCGCACCGCTGCAAGAACACATCTGGAAATAAGATCAAGCGTTCTCCAGGCTGTCTGACGTGATGCAGGGCGGACATATAAACCAGTTTACTCAGTAGAAACAACAACAATAGACCAATCTAGGAAACAAATATGAGAACTTACAGTGTTTGGGTTTGTTTGGATTTACTTCTTTATTTGCTTGTTTGTATTTACACACTTGTTTGTATTTGTACATTTCTATTCGTCCGTGTAGATTTCCTCATTTGTTTGGATTAGTCTGAAATTTGTTTGTATTTACCTGGAATCGTTTATTTGAATTTATTTATTTGGATTTACTTAATCAGCTTTAATTGGATTTATTGAATCTAATTTATTTGTTTGGATTTATTTATTTATTTATTTGTATTTATTTAATCAGATTTGTTTTTTTGGATTTCAGTAGAATTGTTTGTTTGGCTTTAAATGGATTTGTATGTTTGGATTTTATTGAATTTATACAGATTTATTTGTTTGGATTTAATTGATCGGATATGTTTGTTTGGATTTATATATTTGGATTTAATTTGTTTGGCTTTAAATGGATTTATTTGTTTGGATCCTTTTAGAAATATTAGTTTGGATCTATTTATTTATTTTTATTTATTTATTTATTTGAATTCATTTGATTGAAGGTATTTGTTTGAATTTATCTGGAATTGTTTATTTGGATTAATTTATTTATTTTTGATTTACTTATTTTTTTATGTATTTGGCTTTATTGGTTTGGATTTATTTTGTTGGATTTATTTGACAAAATATATATTTGGATTAATTTGATCAGATTTACTTGTTTGAATTTGTTTAAAAATATTTTTCTGGATGTGTTTGTTTGGATCTACTTAATTAAATTTAATTGGATTTATGGGATCCAATTTATTCGTTTGGATTTGTTTAAATATATTTGTCTGTATTTATCCATTTATTTGGATTTATTTGATCAGATGTGTTTGTTTGGATTTATACATTTGGATTTAATTTGTTTGGCTTTAAAGTGATTTATATGTTTGGATTTAAATGGATTAATTAAATCCAATTTATTTGTTTGGATTTTTTTATTTGGATGTATTCATTGGCATTTATCTGGAATTGTTAATTTGGATTTATATATTCGGGTTTATTTGTTTAGATTTATTTTGTTGAATTTTTTTGACAGAATATATTTGGGTTAATTTGATTTACTTGTTGAATTTGTTTAAAAATATTTTTCTGGATTTATTTATCTGGATTTACTTAATTAAGCTTAATTGTATTTATTTAATCCAATTTATTTGTTTGTATTTGTTTAGATATTTTTGGCTTGGATCTACTCATTTATTTGGATTTATTTGATTGGATATATTTATCCTGAATTATTTGTTTGGATTTATATATTTGTGTTCATTTGTTTGGCTTTAAATGGATTTATATGTTTGGATTCAACTGGATTTATTTGCTTGGATTTAATTGGATTTATTTAATCCAATTTATCTGTTTGGATCTATTTATTTAATTGGATTTATTTGACTGGATGTCTTTGTTTGAATTGGATTTATATATTTGGGTTAATTTGTTTGGCTTTAAATGGATTTATATGTTTGGATTTGTCAAGGGGTTTTGTTTTAGATTTATTTGGATTTGTATGTTTTATTTATTTATCTGGATGTATTGTTTGGATTTTTAAGACTTTCCTTTGTTGTGACTTATTTGAATTAGTGAGTATTTTTGCTGTCTTTTGTTCTATTTGCATTCATTTATTTGGAATTATTTGAATTAAATAATTTGTCTTTGCCTGCATGTTTGTAATTGTTTATTTGCTCGCGTGCTGGAGGTGGATGGTTCATTTTGTGGAATGCGGCAGCAGGTGTGTTCAGTTCATTGTCATCGTTTCTGCAGGTGTGGCTAAACGTGCAACAGAATCCATTCGCAAACACACCCAAAACAAATCACAGCAGCAGCAGCGTGTCCGCCCTCATCGAACAGGAAACACCGACTAGTTCTCCTTTTACTTTAAAAACAACTGGATAACAAAGAAATATCCCTACGGTGGGAGTGTTTTTAGGCACAGCTGCTGTACCTGTTGAATTTCTGACCATAACAACTCAGAATCGCTACAGTTCTTGTTCCTGAACCTCATTTAAAACCACATTTCCAACAAAAACCAAACAAATGTCTACAAATAATAACCTGCACCTTCAGTACAGGTCCTCCTGCCCATCTCTGCCGGGCCTACAATCACTAAAAACATGGAAACCAGTGGTTCTCTGAGCAGCAGCCTGGTTCTACAGACCCAGAACATTCAGCCAGCAGGACTACAGACCTTGAAGAGCCTGGGGAAGACGTCCGTCGGCTGCCCTCGGACCACAAACAGCCGGGAGTTGAGCTTCTTCAGGCTGCTGTCCAGGTCCTCCAGGGCCTCCAGCAGAAACCTGCACAGATGAACAGCAGGAGAAGTCAGACCAGTCAGAAATATCCTCCACCTACAGCCGAGTGGACGCACATGCTGGGGAGGAGTCGAGGGTTTTTAATCTGCTCGCTGTGGCTGCTCTGATATTTTAAAACTGACCTGCTGAACCACAGAGCGGCTAAATGTCGTTGTCTTTATGCGTTAATGCACAAAGAAGAAACTCAGATTTGAGGATTTTCTGCTTTTGTTAGTCGTTACTTGGACAAAAACGATCTGAAGACGCTTTTTTTCTGACATTACTTTTAAAGACAGTTAAGGAAAGAGTTCTTTAATGGCAGACACAAGTACTTGGAGCGCACAAACTGGGGTAAAAAAGAGCAAATGATGCACAACATATCGTTTCAGCATCAATACGAAGATGTGCACAATGTTCTGCAATGGGAAGAAATGAAGATTAACTCGGGCTGCAACTGCATGGTTCTAATTTGCCATGACTGATACGTAAGAGAACATTATTCACTCTGATTTAAGGGGTCCTGGATCCACTGGTTTTGCTAGTAGGGCTGGTCCGAACAGCAGTATCTGTGCTTCGGATATTCAGATGCAATATTCACTGAATATTCGAATATTTGGTTCGTGCCGCAGTGTTGGGGTGTTGGCAGAGGGTTGGGTTTTGGGTCTGGCACTTCAGAGTTGGCAGGTCCACGTACTAGAACCACTAGAAGTTCTCGAGCCTTGGCAGCGCTCGGCGGCATACTACAACCCTCGGCAACGCTCGGCAACGCTTGGCAGCGCTCGGCGGCGTACTACAGCCCTCAGCAACGCTCGGCAACGCTCGGCAGTGCTCGGCAACGCTCAGCAATGCTCGGCGGCGGCGCACACAAATATTCAATTATCAAAATTATTATTCAAATACCACCGCAACGAACGAATATTCGGATATTCCAATATTCGGGACCAGCCCTACTCTTTAGCATATTTAGAGTTTGCAGGCTGCACATGTGCACAGGAAAGAAACGCCGAAAAGGAAGATTTGGTCGCAAATAAATGGAAATGCAACACTGGTCGTTTAGCTGCACAATTAATGGGATATTAATCATAATTTAGCACGATTTTGGCTTCCTGCAACTAAATGAACACAATCAGTCGTTAGATTTATGGTTAAAAAGCTTCTAGAAAACTGCCAGTGTAGATAAATCCACCTAGCTGCGGGTAAATTTGACATTAACACACTTACTTCACACTTTTTTTAAAAAAAAAAGTTTGGGTCTGATGGAGACTAGAAGCTTCTCTGTGCACAGCCAAGTAGCTAACGTCTAGTGTAGCCTGTTTATGAGGCGTTTAAGGAACATCTGTACATCGCAGTGCCTATTTATAAGCAGATGCCCTCCAAATGCTGAGTTTTGAATATGATTTTATACATAAGTAGCTTCCAGCAGATGTTCTGAATTCAGGTGAAGAGTATTTTAAGTTTCATTTTGGTGCAGATTTGTACTTCAGCAGAAACGCAGCCCTGCATGGAAGTGAAATCAGCTCTGTTTAATTCAAGAAAAGTGAAAGTGCAATTTTAATATTTCCTCTCAGTAACTGCGATTATCATTTTGGCTGTGATCGTCACAGTCTTGGTAAACTGTGTGGGAACATTTCAGCTCCAGAAAAGATCATGTTGACCAAAAAAAAAAAGCCACACAAAAACACAATCAGTCGATCTGACAGTTAAATCAGCGCCACAGCGTTCTGCACGGCCAACACAAAGACAGATCTGAACTAATTTGGATGCTTTTTCCAGCACTACGTCATAAAATGTCCCGTGTGACTTCTTTTCTTAAATCATTTATTTCCTCTACCGATGCGCCTCCACACAAAATCACAGCAATCAGTCCAGAATGATTAATTCTTTCCAAACAGAGTAAATCGAGTCATCTGGTGAAAATGTGTGGATTTTTTTTTTTGTATCGTGGAAAAACTAAACACATCATTCTATTTTTTCCGATATGGAGCGGCCCTACTGAGAGCATTTCAAAACCGTGTCGTATTTTCATGTAAATCTGGAAAGAAGAGTTTCAGAAACACTTCAAAACACAAGAAGCCCAGACGCGTCGGCAGCAGAAGAATAAATATAAAAGACTGAGCTTTGTTTCCCTCTCATCAATCAAACTAGATTAGATCAGTGACCACGTTAACTCCTTCGGACAAAGGTCACACTTCCTTTTCATCAAGGCGGCGCTCAGATGACACTCATTTGACTCATTAGAGGCCTGTTCGGCTAAATTCTCAGCCTCTTTAATGTGAACATTTCCTGGTTTCTTTCCTCCCCTGTGGCTGTAAACTGAGCATCTCTGGCTGTGGACAAAACAATCTTGGAATTTGGGAGACACAGATCGACATTTTTTCACTACTTCACTACATTTTTTAGACCAACAACTAATTAATTAATCAAGATTAAGAAAAAAAAAACATTACTTGCAGTCGAAATTCTCATTTAACAAACATAAATCTGTATAAAGATGTAAATAATGTGTTCTAGCAGGTTCTCTTAAAGGTTTGTTTTACCCAAAATAGTTTAAAAAGCATACATATATTTTAAAATCGCACCATAAATATTGATGCATTCATGCAGCTGGATGTTTGGGGCTAATTTTAGATATTCTGTGTGGGCCTGCAAACGATTATTTCAATTATTGATGAATCTGCAGATTATCTTCTGGAGAAATGTCACCGCAGTGAACCAGAGCCCAGCGTGAAATCATCACAACACGACAGGGGGAACTTTAACATTTCTAAAAGGAAAAACACTGAATCACCACAGTTTGGGGCTTTTTTTTAAAGGAAAAATAACAACTACACATCAGTAATTATGTGATTCCACTAATCACTATATTAATCAATGGTTTCAGCTCCTTTTGTATGATTACTGTTGGGTAGTTTGATCTATAACATCACATTTAACTTGTTTGTCTGCGGAAATCTTCATTTCAAAAGCAATAAACGTAGAGAGGAGGTACAAAGAGTCCAAAACAATCAATTTAAGTACCAGTATCTCAACTTAAATTAAACTAGATAACCACAATAAACCCATTTAGGGAAGGCCTTATGGTGGAATAAAGTTTCCAGTAATGTTTTATAAGAGTCAGATTAACAAGTTAGGATTTTAACCGCTGATCAAACTGGTGGTTCATTTCAGAAATGCAATCGCAACTACCCAGAACTAAAGTGAAACCATCGCAACCAAGAGTCAAAACTTTAAAATTATTATCAATAAATGAAGAGTACTGGCAGAATTCAAAGGAAAGGCAGCAAATTTCCACATTTGAGAAGCTGGAATCCAGAAATTATGGTCATTTCTTTCAATTATTGTATCAAAAATAGACTCCAGCTCTGTTTGTTTACTGCTGAATAGATGGATCTATCACAGCATCGCATTTCAGAAACTCTTCATATGTTTGTGTGCAAGGTAACATAACATAATCATTTCAAGTGTCTCCAATTTGAGCTTAAGTAAACATTCCTAATTATTACCTTCCACCTCTACTTTTTACATGCGTATAGAAACATGCATTAACCACAATCCAGCCCACATGTTCTACCATTCTGTGCGTGCATGATCAACGAGGACTTGCTTATATAAAATGAAAAAAACTGCTTTAGTTTTATAACCATGACTGTCCCTCACACCAAACAGCTGGGTGAAACTGAACACGTAAACCAGCTCTGCTAACAGCATGCAAAGTGTTATCTAATGGTTACTCACAGAACTTAAAAACAACAAAACAAATAACATGTATGCCGAACAAACCACTGGGCGGTACTGATTGATCTAAGGATGAGGTTTTCCTATAATTGGGAATCTTTTGCTGTTATACAATGATAAGATAAAATCGCACGTTTCTTCTATGGAGCTCTCCACAACATATCTGCTGTTTCCATGTTTACAGCAATATGCACTCATCAAATCCTGCCAACATATTATATAATTTTGTATTTGCATTATTAAGGAGGACTTGCTTAAATATAATTGATAAACAACGTGTTGTTACCATGTCTGTCCACCAAACTGCGGTGAGAAAAACTGCGATACTGAACATGTAAATCAGTTTTGCTAAGTGTAAGCTAACTTTACTACCAAGTTAAACAGTTAGGAAACAGTTTAATTATATGCCGAACTACTCAGCGGGTAATACTAGCTTGATTAAAATTAAGGTCTTCTGATAGGAGGGGAGGTTATGCTAACAGACAAGGATAATGCAAAAATGTGAGTTTCTTCAATGGAGTTCGGCATGGACAGCTCCATTTTATGCTAGCTAACTGGAGCGGAGGCCCAAGCTGAAACTCCCAGCCAGCACATTTATAGGGCAATGAATAACACAAATGGCGACCTAAACGGTGTCGTTAAGTCAATTTATTAACGTTTAAGTGGATTTAAGGGAGTCAATGACGCAGAAAAGCCACAGACCTCCATCGGTTGATTCCCACGTTAGCGGCGCCAGCGAACCACGGGTCCAGGATATAAACACAGCGCACCGTGTCCGCTCCGTTCAGGGCCTCCTGCAGCGCTGGATTATCGTGCAACCGTAGACATTTGCGAAACCAGTGCACCGAATTCACCACCATGATGGCTCCTTATTCCATCTTCAGGGTATAATCCAGAGGGAGCGGCTGAACCGAGGCTGAAATCCGCCGGTTTTGAGGGTGAATTAGATGCGAAGAGCTCCGGAGACTCCGACAAAGTTTAGTTGCTGTCAAACGAAAACCAACACTTGAGGGGGCGTGGCCAGGGGGCTGGGATCGCCGCATCTCCTCTTTGATTGGCCGGAATCTACGGCGTCACATGAATTACAAAACCAAGAGCGCCGTGATTGGCTGGTCGGGCTGATGGCAGGCAGCAGTGTGAAGAGCTGTGTCACGTTTCCTATTGGGAGCATCTGATGCAGGCAGGTAGATTATCGGCCTTTATCTCTCTGCAGGAGGAATAAAAGTGCAAATTCAATGTGTACTTTGTCTGTCATGAGGAGCGAGGCCACACCGAGGACTGACTCAGCTGTTAGAGATGCAAGGGAAGGATTTCTTAAAAGAAGTCAGGGTTATAAACACCTAAAAAATGCTTAAATGACCATAAAGTGATTAAAAACGAGCACAAAAACAACCAAGAGAAGCAATATGGGAAAGTGAAATCAACAAACAAGGGCAATATACCTCAAAATACATGCAGAATGACCAAAAAGAGGTGCAAAACAACAAAAACAAAGTAATCACAACACTGCACAAAATGACAAGAGGCTCAAAATGACCAGACATTGAAAACATGAAACATGCATAATAACCAAAGAGAGATGCAACAAAAGCACACAAAACCACAGAAAGGGTAAAGATAAGAAATTAAAACATGAATACCTTCAAAAAGGCTCAAAATGACCACAAAGACTAAAAACCAACCCAAAACAGAGAGATGCAAAATTACCAAAAACACAAGAGGCTCAACATGTGCAAAGACATTGAAAACAAAACATGCAAAATATAAAGAGATGTAGAACAAACTAGGTCAAAGACATGAAAGATCACTACTTGTCACATGTTGCTAGTTAGCATGTCTGAAACTAGCTCCACACACTAGCTTTAGCCCCCCCATCTGGTTTAACCGACGAGCCAGCTTTCTCCATGTAGGGTTTGTATTATCACCTTACTAGGGATGTGCCATGAGATGACAGGTGAACTGGGTTTTCATAGTGTCGAGCTGTAAAAACTTTGACTCAGCTTAATGTTAATCCTGAGGTCAAACACAGTAACCTGCAACGTTAAGTAGACCCAGCTGAGATTAACATTTAGTGAGTGCTTCTCACTTCAAACCGCCACCGAGACAAGATGGTCACCTTGAAAGGCTTTGGTAGGAAACCTTCATTTATCACAACTGTTGGATATTTCAGGATCCAAGTGATGAGGACTGAGACACAAACTGGTTCTTAAAGTCATTTATTGAATCATGTAGTGAGAAGCAGCAGAGGAACCTCTGGAACATGGAGACCTGCAACACAAACAGTCAGTCAGCTGGCAGCAGATCCACAGAGTAGATCCTGAGAGCTCAGAGCCTCACCTCCAACATGTTCACAAGCCTTTGACTGGGCCCTTATATGGAGGCTGGTACACCGGGTATTGGTACACTGGGTACTGGTACCCGTACAGAGAGTCTACGGGGACGTAGCGGGTCTGGGAGAACATGGCTCTTCCTCTCCTGTAGCGGGACCGAGAGTGGAAGTTGTAGACCGGATCCAGATCAGACACGTCGGAGAAGAACGGCTCGTCGGGGTTCCCATCGGGGGTCTGGGGGTTGTAGACGCCTGGAGAGCCGCCGTAGACACCTGGAGAGCCGCCATAGACGTACTGGACCTGCTGGTCGGGCTTGGAGACGACTGGTCCAGAGGTGACGGTCGGGTCAGAACTTCCTTGTCCGCCGACCCAGTAGCCGGGATAAGGCCAACCTCTGGGGTTCACTTCTCCAGTGCCTGGTCCAGAATCTGAGGAGAAACCGGTTAGTAGGAGGCAGCTGAGAGCTTCACAGCTGCTCATGGAGCTTCAGTAGTGTCCACTGACCTTGTACAGGCAGACAGGTGATGCTTCCAACCAGCAGACAGGAAATCCACAACAGCCTGGAGACACCAAGGAGAGCAGAGGACATCTCAGAGCAGTAGGTCAACAGTTAAACCCCAAAACACAATGTGGTTTTTAAATAAACATGTTCAGAAAACTATTTAAGAATGAAAATCTAGCAGTGTCATGATTCATTAGATCTTCTGACTGATTGTGTCTGATCTCTTGCTTCACTGACTCACCTCATGTTGCTGCAGGTGATTGTGAGTAGATCCAAAGCCGACCTGTGACCTGCCTCCAACACACTGCAGACACACAACAACACTTAAAGTTCAGCTGCAGCCACAAACAGCAACAGAGTGAGAGCAGATCCAGGTGTTACCTTCTAACAGAGCTGCAGCTTCGTCCAACAGGAGCTGATGTGTGGAGCTTCAACCTGCAGCAGCTGCTTTATATGAAGCTCAGAGCAGGAGCAGCTGATTGGAGATCTCATTGTATCTCCATCAGGTGAGTCACACCTCAGGCTGCTGTCAGTGTTTCAATGAGCTGCAGCTGAGCTTCATTGATGAGCAGCTGATCATCATCTGATCAATCAGCTGCTCCTGCTCTGAGCTTCATATAAAGCAGCTGCTGCAGGTTGAAGCTCCACACATCAGCTCCTGTTGGACGAAGCTGCAGCTCTGTTAGAAGGTAACACCTGGATCTGCTCTCACTCTGTTGCTGTTTGTGGCTGCAGCTGAACTTTAAGTGTTGTTGTGTGTCTGCAGTGTGTTGGAGGCAGGTCACAGGTCGGCTTTGGATCTACTCACAATCACCTGCAGCACCATGAGGTGAGTCAGTGAAGCAAGAGATCAGACACAATCAGTCAGAAGATCTAATGCATCAAGATGCTGCCAGATTTTCACTCTTGAATGTTTTCTGAATATGTTTATTTAAAAACTCCATTGTGTTTTGGGGTTTAACCTTTGACCTACTGCTCTGAGGTCTCCTCTGCTCTCCTTGGTGTCTCCAGGCTGTTGTGGATTTCCTGTCTGCTGGTTGGAAGCATCACCTGTCTGCCTGTACAAGGTCAGTGGACTCTACTGAAGCTCCATGAGCAGCTGTGAAGCTCTTAGCTGCCTCCTACTAACCTGTTTCTCCTCAGATTCTGGACCAGGCACTGGAGAAGTGAACCCCAGAGGTTGGCCTTATCCCGGCTACTGGGTCGGCGGACAAGGAAGTTCTGACCCGACCGTCACCTCTGGACCAGTCGTCTCCAAGCCCGACCAGCAGGTCCAGTACGTCTACGGCGGCTCTCCAGGTGTCTACGGCGGCTCTCCAGGCGTCTACAACCCCCAGACCCCCGATGGGAACCCTGACGAGCCGTTCTTCTCCGACGTGTCTGATCTGGATTCGGTCTACAACTTCCACTCTCGGTCCCGCTACAGGAGAGGAAGAGCCATGTTCTCCCAGACCCGCTACGTCCCCGTAGACTCTCTGTACGGGTACCAGTACCCAGTGTACCAATACCCGGTGTACCAGCCTCCATATAAGGGCCCAGTCAAAGGCTTGTGAACATGTTGGAGGTGAGGCTCTGAGCTCTCAGGATCTGCTCTGTGGATCTGCTGCCAGCTGACTGACTGTTTGTGTTGCAGGTCTCCATGTTCCAGAGGTTCCACTGCTGCTTCCAACTACATGATTCAATAAATGACTTTAAGAACCAGTTTGTGTCTCAGTCCTCATCACTTGGATCCTGAAATATCCAACAGTTGTGATAAATGAAGGTTTCCTACCAAATCCTTTCAAGGTGACCATCTTGTCTCGGTGGCGGTTTGAAGTGAGAAGCACTGACTAAATGTTAATCTCAGCTGGGTCTACTTAACGTTGCAGGTTACTGTGTTTGACCTCAGGATTAACATTAAGCTGAGTCAAAGTTTTTACAGCTCGACACTATGAAAACCCAGTTCACCTGTCATCTCATGGCACATCCCTAGTAAGGTGATAATACAAACCCTACATGGGGAAAGCTGGCTCGTCGGTTAAACCAGATGGGATTAACTACATGATTCAATAAATGACTTTGAGAACCAGTTTGTGTCTCAGTCCTCATCACTTGGATCCTGAAATATCCAACAGTTGTGATAAATGACGGTTTCCTGCAGGCAGCTTTGCTCAAACTATTGGCTTTTCCTACCAAAGCCTTTCAAGGTGACCATCTTGTCTGAAGGTCTCAGTGCTGGTTTGAAGTAAGAACTGAATAAATGCTACTCTCCGCTGAGTCTACATAACATTACAGGTTCCTCTATTTGACCTTGAGATTAATACTTTAGCCAATGCTGAGATTCAAATTTGCCCAGCTCGAGCACTTTAAAACCTGATTTCTATAGCACACTCTTATCTGGCTTAAGATGATAGGTGAACACCTTTACAAAGTTCCTTAGGATGACAGTGGGAAGCAACCGAAGGCCCAAAAAACCCTGATGGAACTAGGTTCAGGGAGGGCAGCCATCTGCCTTAACTGGTTGGGGTGAGGATAATGGATATAGAACACTGTGGAGATCAATGCCTGCCGATCATGTTACCCAGTTTGTGGGGCTACAATGAAATATGCTTAAGCCAATAAATGTAAATTAAGACTCATGTTGAGCCCGCTAACTACCAACAGCTAGCTAATAACTTGATCCTGTTGGCTGTACTTCATTTTAAACTTTAGATGTGAACAGACCTTCAGACTAATGATAGCTGTGGCAATTGTAAATTAACCAGCCAGCTGTTGACATTAGCATTAGTGAAGAGCTTCCAAATAAGATTAGCTAGCTGGCTAGGCAGGTAGCATATGTATCCTTGTTAAAATACATAGATTAGTCAATGAACAGTGTGTTTTTGAGGTGCAAAAACTGCTTCAAATGTGTTAATCTTGTATAGTTTTTACCTTACTAGTATGTCATGCTAGCTGGCGAGTTGGCTAGTTAGTTTCAAGCTAGCAGCTTATGAACAGATTTAAGTTAGCCCCTCATACAGCTGTAGCTAGTAGCTTGTAAGTTAAACTAAGTTAGCCTGTTAGCTATTTTCTAACTTACAATCTTATAGCACTGCCTGGCAAATAAGAACTCGTTAGCTAGTTTCAAACTTACCAACTAGCAGCTTACAAACAGAGTAACGTTAGCTCCAGTTTGTGCCTCTGATGTAGCTCTGGCTAGTAGCTAGTAAATAAGGCCTTGATAGCCTATCTTAATAGCTAATAGTACTAACTACCTAAAAGATTAAGTGAGCTTATGTTTTAAACTTATGTAGCAGCTTATAAACAGTAGCTAAGCTCACCTACTAGCGCTAATTTACTTTCCAATAGCAAATATGTCTGCACTAGTAAGCTAGTTAGCACTAAACTAGCTCTTGTTTGCTAGTTTCAAAAGCTAATGTGAGCTAACTGGCTAAAGAGAGCTGGCTCAGCCTGCGAAGAGAAACTGAAATCATGGAATGGTTCAAAGATAATAAGAAATATGATCTCTCTTCCGGGTTCCTGTCAAAACTCTATTTATTTTAGCTTTGTGTCTCTTTGAGTCTTTTAATGATTGTTTTTCAGCTGTTTATGGACAAAAAAATCTATTTCAACTCAAAATCTGAGGTATGTGAAATAGAAGTGAAGTGAAAGAAACAAGGAGACTTTGAACAAATAAGAAGCCCTTAATGTTAGTGCACTGTTTCCATGAATCACAACCACAGACACAAAACCATCATACAAAGATGCAAAACAACTTCATAGATACACCAAACAACCATAAAGAGATGAAAAAATACAAATAGACACCAAACAACCACAAAGAGACACAAAACCAGAATAAGGAGACACAAAACATCTACAACAAGACGCAAAACAACTTAAAAGGTACGCAAAATAAGACAAAATAACCATAAAGACATTTTTAAAAACATCAAAATGGCCACAAAGAGACACAAAACAATCACGAAGGGACACAAAACCATCAAAACATGTACACAAAATGACCAGAAAAAGAAGCAAAATGCAAAACAAACAATTAAAAAAGAAACCAAAGACACACAAATCAACAGGAAAGAGGCCCAAAACTAGAATAAGGAGACACAAAACATCCACAACAAGACACAAAACAACTAAACAAAGACGCAACGCAAAAACAGAAGTACACAAAATGAAACAACATGGCATTAAAGAAATGAAAAACCCTCCACAAAGAGACACGAAATGATGACAGATACACAAAACAACCACAAAAAGGCACAAAACAACAAAAAGAGACACAAAATGTTCACAAAGAGACACAAAACAACAACAAAGAGATACAAAGTGTCCACAAAGAGACATAAAACAACAAAAAGAGACACAAAATGTTCACAAAGAGACACAAAACAACCACAAAGAGACATAAAACAACAAAAAGAGACACAAAACAACCACAAAGAGACACAAAACAACCACAAAGAGACACAAAACAACCACAAAGAGACATAAAACAACAAAAAGAGACACAAAACAACCACAAAAAGACATAAAACAACAAAAAGAGACACAAAATGTTCACAAAGAGACACAAAACAACCACAAAGAGACACAAAACAACGACACAGAGAAACAAAACAACCACAAAGACACACAAAATGTCCACAAAAAGATTTTTAAAAAACAACTATAAAAAGACACAAAGAAACACAAAATGACCACAAAGAGACACAAAACAACCACAGACCCAGTCTGACTATCAGGAGACTCTAAATGATCATTACTGACATTATATCTCATCTCTTTGTGTGTCTTTGTGTTGGTTTCTTCTTTTGCGTGTCTTTGTTTTGTGTCTTCTTGTGGTCATTTTGTGTTTCTGTGTTGTGATCTTGCATCCGTTCAAGTCTTTGTGTCTTGTTGTTGTCCTTTTATCAAACCTGCATGACTATAAAACGTCAACATCCCCATCAGACTCTGATCTTCATGTTCGTCTCTCAGCAGATGAAGGTTTTCAGACTGTGGGAGGATTTTATGGATGGAGTTTTTGTGTTGTGTATCTCCATCAGGTGAGTCCCACCTCAGGCTGCTGTCAGCGTTTCAACGAGCTGCAGCTGAGCTTCATCGATGAGCAGCTGATCATCATCTGATCAATCAGCTGCTCCTGCTCTGAGCTTCATATAAAGCAGCTGCTGCAGGTTGAAGCTCCACACATCAGCTCCTGTTGGACGAAGCTGCAGCTCTGTTAGAAGGTAACACCTGGATCTGCTCTCACTCTGTTGCTGTTTGTGGCTGCAGCTGGACTTTAAGTGTTGTTGTGTGTCTGCAGTGTGTTGGAGGCAGGTCACAGGTCGGCTTTGGATCTACTCACAATCACCTGCAGCACCATGAGGTGAGTCAGTGAAGCAGGAGATCAGACACAATCAGTCAGAAGATCTAATGCATCATGATGCTGCCAGACTTTCACTCTTGAATGTTTTCTGAATGTTTATTTAAAAACTCCATTGTGTTTTGGGGTTTAACTGTTGACCTGCTGCTCTGAGGTCTCCTCTGCTCTCCTTGGTGTCTCCAGGCTGTTGTGGTTTACCTGTCTGCTGGTTGGAAGCATCACCTGTCTGCCTGTACAAGGTCAGTGGACTCTACTGAAGCTCCATGAGCAGCTGTGAAGCTCTCAGCTGCCTCCTACTAACCTGTTTCTCCTCAGATTCTGGACCAGGCACTGGAGAAGTGAACCCCAGAGGTTGGCCTTATCCCGGCTACTGGGTCGGCGGACAAGGAAGTTCTGACCCGACCGTCACCTCTGGACCAGTCGTCTCCAAGCCCGACCAGCAGGTCCAGTACGTCTATGGCGGCTCTCCAGGTGTCTACGGCGGCTCTCCAGGCGTCTACAACCCCCAGACCCCCGATGGGAACCCCGACGAGCCGTTCTTCTCCGACGTGTCTGATCTGGATTCGGTCTACAACTTCCACTCTCGGTCCCGCTACAGGAGAGGAAGAGCCATGTTCTCCCAGACCCGCTACGTCCCCGTAGACTCTCTGTACGGGTACCAGTACCCAGTGTACCAATACCCGGTGTACCAGCCTCCATATAAGGGCCCAGTCAAAGGCTTGTGAACATGTTGGAGGTGAGGCTCTGAGCTCTCAGGATCTGCTCTGTGGATCTGCTGCCAGCTGACTGACTGTTTGTGTTGCAGGTCTCCATGTTCCAGAGGTTCCTCTGCTGCTTCTAACTACATGATTCAATAAATGACTTTAAGAACCAGTTTGTGTCTCGGTCCTCATCACTTGGATTCTGAAATATCCAACAGTTGTGATAAATGAAGGTTTCCTACTGGTAGCTTTGCTAAGACTATTGGCTTTTCCTACCAAAGCTTTTCAAGGTGACTGTCTTGTCTCTGAAGGTCTTGTTGCTGGTTTGAAGTGAGAAGCACTGACTAAATGTTAATCTCAGCTGGGTCTAAGTAACATTACAGGCTACTTTGTACTAACCTATAAACCTTGGATGCTAGTTCATGTCTCATGGCATTTCAAATGGGGAAAGTGTAGTGCCCTACAAACTAAGAAGGAACCCAACAAATTCGATTTCCTTTGAGGAAGCACAATGACTGTGGGAAGGACCAAAAACCCTGCTAGAACCAGGATAAGGGAGGACAGCCATCTGCCTCAACTGGTCAGGGTGAGAATAGTAGTTGGAGAAGAATGAACACTTTAGATCAGTGACCCAGTTTATGGGGCTACAGTAAAATAAGCAGAAGCTAATAAATGAAAATTATCTAACATTATCTTAAGCTTGCTAATGTTATTTTCTCTTGTTGGCTCTGCTTCATGTTCCTAACTTTAGGTCTGGACATTTTCAGAGTAACATTTGTGGAAACTAAATGAACCAGCTAGCTGCTAATGTTAGCACTAGTGAACTGCTCACAGATAAGCCTAGCCTAGCTAGTTAGCTGGCTTGGCAGGCATATGTGCCCTTATTTCCAGTTACTGAGCAGTGTGTTTATGAGGTGTAAATAAAAAATTGATTCCAAAGTATCAAACATGTCAGTTAGTTCCTAATTAACTAGCAAGTTGTGCTAGCCAGTGAGTTGCCTAGTTTCAAGTCTACTAACTAGCAACTTTTGAAAAGAGTAAAGTTGGCCCCTCATGTCCCTCTAGCTATTAGCTAGTAAGGCCTAGATAGCTTGTTACTTATTTTCTAACTTAATAGTGCTAGCTAACAAAAAGAGCTAGTTAGCTGGCTAGCATATGTAGCTTTGTTAAAATAAATGGAAAGAAAGATTAGTTACTGAGCAACAGAACTGTGTTTATGAGGTGCAAAAAAAAGTTGATTCGAAAGTATCAACCATGTCAGCTAGTTTTGAAGTAACTAAGTTGTGCTAGCTAGTGAGTTGCCTAGTTTCAAACCTACTAACTAGCAACTTATGAACAGAGTAAAGTTAGCCCCTCATGTCACTCTAGCTAGTATCTTTAAACCAAGTTACCACCTAATTTATAATTTACTATCTGGTAGTACTGGGTAGTAAATAAAAAAGCTGGTTAGGGTGTTTGCAGCATATGAACAGAGTGAATTTAGCCCCAGTTTGTGCACCTCATCTACTGTCGCTAGAAAGTTAAACCTACTTGTTAGCTATTTTCTACTTACCAGCTAGCAAACAAGAACTAGTTAGCATGTTAGCTACATTCAAACTCACTCACTAGCATAAAGTTAGCTACAGTCTGTGCCACTCATGTAAGTCTGTCTAGTAGCTACTAAGGTCCAGATAACCTGTTACTTATTTTCTAACTTAATAGCTCATAGTGCTAACTAGGACAAAGAGTTAGTTAGCTGGCTAGGCAGGTAGCATATGTAGCCTTGTTAAATTAAATGGAAAGAAAGATTAGGCACCAAGTAATGTGTTTATGAGGTGCACTATCTGGTAGTGCTAGCTAGTAGGTTGTTAGCTAGTTTCAGGCATACTGACTAGCAGCGTATAAACAGAGTGAAGCTAGCTCCAGTATGTGCCCCTGATTTGCTGTAGCTCTGGCTACTACATTGCTTAGTCTATTTGTTTTATCATTGTGTGTCAGTTTGTGGTCATTTTGCATCCGTTTAATCAACCTTCCAACAAGAAATGCTATTGATTGCTTCAAACTGGGTCTTTAACTACTCGGGCCTGTTGGGTCATAATGATGGGATCAAAGATTATTGAGAATTGGCAGCTTTATCAATAACAAATGTATTTTTGGTGATTCTGTCTCTAGTTGTGTTCCCTGCATGTCTGTTATTGGCCATTTTGTGTCTCTTTGTTCCATTTTTGTGTCTTGTTGTTATCATTTTGTGTCATTTTGTGTCTTGTTTTTGTCATTTTGCATCTCTTTTTGGTCACTTTGTGTTTCTTAATGGTTGTGTAGTGTGTTTTTGTGTCCATTCAGTGTCTCCTTGGAGTCAGTTTGTGTCTCTGTGGTTGTTTCGTGGCTCTTCATGGTCATTTTGAGTCACTTTTTGGTTGTTTTGTGTCTCTTTTTGGCCATTTTGTGTTTCTTTCTGATTGTTTTGTTTTTATTTTTTGTCATTTTGAGTCTCTGTGGTTGTTTTGTGTCTCTTTTTTGTCATTTTGAGTCATTTTGTGGTTGTGTTTATGTCTCTTTTTGGACATTTTGTGTCTCTTTGTGGTGGTTTTGTGTCTTTTTGTGATATACATTTAAAAAAATGCGTACAAAACATTCAGTAACGTCAGAGGAAGTAAAGATAAAATAGGTGAAATCAGTAAAGCATGATGGACAAAGGATGACAGGAGGGAGTTTTGCTTCATGTGAAGGTCAAACATAAATCCACCTGTAAGAACAGCCGAGCTAAAATGCTTGTTTCCTTCTGGAGGATTCTTCTTCTCCCATCAGTGAAGCTCCCAGGTGTCCTCCATCAGCAGCTGTTTCCTCCTCATCAATCAGCTCCTTGTTCATTTAAGAGCAGCTGCTGCAGGTTGGAGTCACCACAGAGGAGCTGTAGCTCTGTTAGAAGGTAAGAACTGCAGTTTGTTTGAGCTGTAACGCCGCTTCCTGTGAGAGCTTTGAACTTTATCCTTGTCTCAATTTGCAGTCTGTTGGGGAGAAGTGACTAATCTTCTGTCCGTACCTGCAATTAACCCATTTAATTCTGCAAGAATGAGGTGAGAAAACTCCCAAATGTTCCTCAACTTGGACTAAAAAGGACAGAAATTACAGTATGGTTTCATTCCAGGGTGTTGTGGATTGCATGCTTGCTGATTGGCAGCATCACCTGCCTGCCCGTTAAAGGTAAAACACTATTTAAAGCAGTATGAGCAGCTCCAGCTCTGTAAACATGGACGCTGCTAACTCCATTTCTCCTCTAGATCCCGGACCAAACCCAGATGTTTGGCCGCCGTACCGACCTCCGTGGTACCTGGGAGCTGGGGGTTCTGACCAGGGCTCTGACCAGCCCGGTGGTGCTGGAGGTTACGTGGGCGGCGACTGGTTTCAAAGCGGGCAGGCGGGCGGATCTCAGGGCTCCCAGGGTTCGACCGGAGCTCCCGGAGACGGTGGAGACGAGCCGTTCTTCAGCGACACGTCCGACCTGGATAAAGTTTACTCCTTCAGCTCTCGGTCGCGCTACCAGCGAGGGCGAGCCATGTTCGCTCAGACCCGCTACACCCCGACGGAGCCCCTCTTCCCCCCGGTGCCGATATTTAAATACGCTGGAGACACTAAAGCTCCAGTTAAAGGCAGCTTCTGAACATCTCTGTGGTGAGGCTCGGTTCTTTCAGCATCATCGCTGTCTGCTGTCCAGTGGCTGATTTTAATCATTTGTTTGCTTTTGCAGGTCTTGTATTCCAGAGAACTCGATGTTGATTCTCTTAAAGAACAATAAACAAACTTACATGGACTCTGGGAAGTTCTTCTGGTGCTTTAACTCTGGAGAGTCTATACAAATGTTACTTACAGGAAATTTCAGTTTTAAATGTGCATATTTCTGTAAATCACTGTCACACTTGATGCCTTCTACTCCCCTGGAGGAGACCAAACTCAGGCTTCCAGGGGCGAAAAGGATTCCAAAAAATTAACTTGGCCTTGCTGAGATCAGTTGGTTTGTCTGAAATGTCAAGAGCAGGTTTGTGATCCGGACAAGTCCCCAGAAAATGACTTTAGAATCTTAAGATCTCCAAGAAGGGGAAAAACAATGGTGATGGCTTATTTATAGCAGAACTGTAACCACAGCTCTTTACATTGGTTTGTTCTGTAGTTCTCATGCGATGTAAAATTCTAGAGCCACTACTTCATAAAGCCTGACATCTATTTTCGATTATCCTCCAGATGCATGTTGAACTAAACTTCTCATTAACCTGAAAACGCTTTTCACCAAAAAACAGTAGATGTAAATCAGTGACTCGCTGACAAATGAAAACTAAGAACTTAAACTGTCATTATCACAGACAACATATGGCTTTATCTTATTTTGCCCACCACTGCAAGTTGGTGCCATTCAAATGATGGGTTACTGGTCAAGACCTTGTTTTTTATTTAACTTTTTTCGTTTGGAAAGCCTGCAAAAGATTCTTCAACCACAAAAAATTGAAAGTTGCGATTGACTGATCCTGCATCCTCCATGGTGTTCATCTACATAATACTTGAAGCCTGCTGCTCCTTGTTGACATGCGTTTTGCTTGCATATATTTACTTATTATTCCAAGTTCTGTGTCTTCATGGGACGTTACTCCTCCTACGTGCGTCTAACAAAACATGCAGGATTTATTTGTTTATTGTGGGAGAGACACGCCTCAAACTACAGAAGTGAAACTTATCTCTTCTGTGCTTCACATAGTAAACAGTGAAAGCACTTGCACCACCATGTGGCAGCTACAAACCTCTGATTCTGTGAAATGTTCGCACTCCTGTGCCCACAGCTAAAACTACACCTTTTTATTATTTTTTTTTTTAGAAATAAAAATACTACCACAGTAAAATGCTGCCCACACTGATGCATCCTATCTAATATTGTAAGTAAATCTAACTTAACTGCTAAGGAGTGTTCACTCTTTAGATACTTTAGGTACATCCTGATAAAAACAACTCTGTTCTAATACTGACGTATAATTTTGCAAACAGCATTTTGATTTATTACAGAGGGTTTTGAAATTGTAGTATGAGTAATTTCCCTTGAGTAAATGCCCGTTCGGCTATAAAAACTTATTTAGTCTAACGTAAATCCAAATCATTATATTCGTTTGGGTAAAAATGACTTTTTCAGTGGTTCTGTGAACGCAGCGCAGCGTCAGCCAATCCCATCACGGCATGGAGGCTGCGTGATGACGTCTAATTTCGGCGCCATTTTGAGATGTTTTTAGCTTTAGCATCGTGAAAGCTTGAACCGGATGACTAACATGCCCGAGTTTATGTTAAAAAACTAATTCTGTGGATCGTTTTCAGACTTGTTATGCGATTTTAGCAGCCTGCTCGATATTGAAATGACTTCCGCTATCCTGTCAGCCTTAAATATCCTCACCAGACCTGCGAGCGGTAAGTTTAAATGACAGAAGCTAAGTCAACAAGCTAACTTTAACAGTAAGTAGTGTGTCGATTTGGTTGGCTTATGATTTTACAAATAAACTAATCACAAATACGAATAAAGGAGAAAAATTTGAACAGATTCAATAAATCATCTTCTTTAAAGAGGTGCCAACATTGAACTTTTAAAATAGGTAGATACTTTATTCAAGGTATTCAGCAGCTCTCACACATGTTACATTCAAGAAAGATAAGGAAACCAATGTACAAAAGAACATGTAAGAAACATACAAATCAAAGAAATAAGGTGTCATAATTACTGATATTTATTCTAAGTAAGTTTAAGATAAAAGTGCATTCACTGGTGAGCCATAAACAACCTCAGTGTTTGAATCAGAGATTAGTTTGTTGGTACAGTTTCAACAGCCATAAATAGAAACAGGAGGAACATTTGTTACAGGTCACTGAATGCTTCATACAAACCTCTACATAGTTATCTAAACTCCACCTGCAGTATGATGTTCTGTGTGTTCCTGTCTGCAGAGGCATCTGGACGCGATGCTCAGTCCTCACAGCAGGAGGTTCTGCTGGCGGCTCTGGAGGCCAACAGGACTCTTCTGCTGGAGCGTCTCCAGACTGAGAGCAGCTTTGAGGAGGTGAGGAGGCTTCGGGAAGAGGTGAAGACGACGGCAGGCTGGTTCTGCGGTGACACGGAGGACGCCACCTGGAGCTTCGTCCAGGAGTGTCTGCTGCTGCTGCTCACTCTGACTCGACACCTCGCTGATGAACTGGAGCGTTTCCAGCAGACTCCGCCTCCCTCTGAAGCCAAACGCCGCACACCTGAAGTGGCTCCTCCTTTACCTCCTGACGTCCTCAGCGTCGCCCAGCAGAAGACGCTGGCAGCTGCTCTGCAGTTTGTTGTGTCTCTGGGACTCTGTCCTTACCTGGCACCAGGTGTGGGCATCCCGCTGGGCCGCAGGTCGGCGTTTGGAGCCATGGTGGAAAAAGTGGTCCGTGGGGGGGCGGAGCCTTCAGTGGGACGCCGCCTTCTTATCACCACGAATGTCCTGCTGCAGCTGGCGGAGCTGTCGTCTCTCGCCACGCTGGTGTTCACAAGACATCTGGGGGACGTGATGGCAGCACTTTGTCAGCTGGGCTACCAGCCTCACCGAGAGGAGCAGAGGGTGAGTGTCAGTCGCATCTAAACATGGTATTTAAGACGAATGACGTCAAGCCTCCCACTGGAGAGAGAGACGTATGTAATGAGGGGCAAACTAAGAGAATGTGGGGACGTTTGGGGACCCTTTATAAAATACGTAAAGGACTTAGATCTGGTAGAGAGCCGACTGTCAGATGGCTTTGTTGTAAGAGAGGAGCAGTTCAAGTTTATGTTGGTGTGTTTTCTTTAAATTTTTTCCATTGTTTTTTTTCTGTATATGTGTGATTGATTATTGCATGATTAAAACATTGTTGGAAAAAAATCATTTATCATTCTACAGTTTTTGGTCAGGTCGTTGAGACGGAGGTGTCTTTGTCAAGAGAGACCTGAGAACAGGAATCAGTCAGAATCAGTAGGACTCTAATGTTGCATGTATTTGTGAACACACTTCCTGTTATTGCTCTCTTTAAATTTAAAATGAGAATAACTCCTGTGAAGGCCAGACCATCTGTTATCAGACGATTCCAATGTAGTCAAGAGAATTTGTTTCTTCTTTCTTCTTGCTTCTTTTCCTTTGCAGCCGCTCACAGCCGAGGAGTGTCGAACCTGCAGAGAGGCCCTCAGGAACCTGCTGGGTAAAGTCTACCAGCCGATCGTCATCAAGGAGCTGCTGATCCTCCAGGGTGGACCCAAACAGGTGGAGATCACAGCCGGCTTTCAGTCCGATAAATGTTTGATGTTGCTGCTGGTTTTTAGGTTTCAGGAATTATTTCAGTTTGAGGCGAACTGACTTAAATAGAAAAAGTACTAGACTCTGTACATTTTCTGACATGTAAGTCTTTTGTCTTCTGCCTTTTTTGATTAATGTGTTTTAATCGATTAAGCTGTTAATGGCTGTTTGAAACCAGCCTGTAGCTACTAACAGCTTTATGCAGGAAGGACGTCATGCACAAACTCAGCAGACTAATGTTTAACTTCTGGCATAATGCATGGATGTAGAACATGAACACCACGTTATGTATCTTCAGCAGGGTCCATTGTCCTCGTTTCCCTCGCTGCTCACAAACACTTGTTACTTTCAGCTGTGACTGAGCTTTTTTCGGCTCTGAACTTAGTAAACTCGTGTGTATCTTCATCACATCCTAGTAAAAAGCGTCCCACGTTACATGAACCAGGTTTCATGCTCCTTGTTTTATCTGTTCTGTTCTTCCAGTCCTCTCCAGCAGGAGGCTCCGGTGGGTCCAGCAGCAGCAGCAGGGCAGGTCTGGGATCAGCTCCGGCCTGGTTGAGGCGTCTGTGTGGTCAGCTGCTGTCTGAGCGTCTGATGCAGCCGAACGGTGTCCAGGCTGTAGTCAGAGCCGTTCTGGAGGGAGGAACAGGTGATGAACACTGATGACTGACCTGTGTCCTGTCAAATTCTTCACATAAGAATCAGGGTTTCAGATTCGGTGTCAATAATTAGAACTTTTCTTTAACCGTCTGAAGTTTTTGGCCTTTTTTTCCTCACGGTGGTTCATTTTTCACTGCAACATAAAGTCCTGTAGCTCAGTGGAAACAGGACAACCATGACTGGAGCAGCAGGACAGAGTTAGAATGTCACAAATCATAAAAAAACAAACCAAAAGCTGAATTTTCTTGATTACTTTTTGCACAAAAAGAAAAAGAATGGAATCAACATGAGCTACATTTTTTGATTTATACGGCAAAAAATGTGGCTCCACTTTCTATATATTTAACTATCTCCATGTTTCCATCCTCTACAGTCTTCTCCTCTCTACTCTGCTCATCATCTCTATAAAGATGTTCCTCCATGCTGGATGTATCTCCAACTACTGTCTCCTCTGTTCACTGTTTCTGAGCCATGCTGCTTTTAGTTTAAGGTGGTATTTTTTGCATTTTTTCATCTCTTTTTGGTTGTTTAGTGTCTTGTTTTTGGCATTTTCCATCCCACTTTTGTCATTTTGAGGCTCATTTTTGTCCTTTTGTGTGTCATTTAGTGTCTCTTTGTGGTTGTTTTGTCTCCACATTCTATCAATACTTAACTATCTCCATGTTTCCATCCTCTCCAGACTTCTCCTCTCTACTCTGCTCATCATCTCTATAAAGATGTTCCTCCATGCTGGATGTATCTCCAACTACTATCTCTCTGTTCACTGTTTCTGAGCCATGCCACAGTCAGTTTTATGTGGTATTTTTTTTAGCGTTTTTTGCTGTTTTTCGTCTCTTTCTTGTCATTTTGTGTCTGGTTTTTGACGTTTTCCATCTCAGTTTCGTCATTTTGAGTCTTGTTTTCATCACTTTGTGTCTCCTTTTTGTCCTTTTGCGTCCTGTTTCTAACTATTTCCATGTTTCCATCCTCTCCAGTCTTCTCCTCTCTACTCTGCTCATCATCTCTATAAAGATGTTCCTCCATGCTGGATGTATCTCCAACTACTGTCTCCTCTGTTCACTGTTTCTGAGTCATGCTGCTTTTATTTATTGATCCAGTAGGTTTGATTTTCCCCCTGTCGTCTCTTTTTTTTGTCATGTTGTGTCGCATTTGCGTGTCTTTGTCTTGTTGTTTGTTGTTCTGTGTTTAGTTTGTGTCCCACTTCTGTCACTTTCTCTTGTTTTTTTGCCTTTTTCTGTCACTTTTTTATGATTTGTGTCTTATTTGGGTTGCTTTATGTCTATTTTTTGAAGTTTTTGTCTTGTCTTGCATCATATTTATGTCATTTAGTGTCTCTTTGTGGTCGTTTTGTCTCCACATTCTATCGATATACATTTTTACATGTCTCCAGACTCATCATCTCTATAAAGATGTTCCACCATGCTGGATGTATCTCCAATTACTGTCTCCTCTGTTCACTGTTTCTGAGCCATGCTGCATTTATTTATTGATCCAGTAGGTTTGGTTGTCCTCTCTGTGGAAACACTGCCTGCAGTTCAACCTGTAATTTGACTGTTGGCCGTCACGACTTCTTAGTTGTGCCGAGGAATTTGTAGTTTTTTACAGAAACGGGAACAAACAGTTTATTTTCCCGGGAAGTTTTAAACGTCGAATAAAGTTATTTCAATGAAGTAATGTGATTTTAAACTTAGGTGTAGTTGAGTTTCCCAGTGGAATAAAAATAGTTGTTCCAGGACTGTGGGAAGGATTACACACTGGCCTTTCTTTCTGTTTTTACAGCTCTTCTTCTATGACAAAAGGTGTCTTCTTAAAAAAGATAACCCGCTTTTCAAACCCACCTGCAGGTTCTGAGTTTTAGAGGCTTAATCTGCTCTGGCTAACCTGCAGTACCGCCTCTGTCCTGCAGGGGGCGAGTCTGACTGGAGGAAGTGTGACGCTGTGGCTCGGATCCTGGTGGCCTGTCCTCAGCAGTCCACATCTGCAGACGCCTACTTCAGGAGCATCTGTCCTCAGGTTTCTTTCCTCCTCTGTGACAGTAAACTGAATATCTGATCAACGTTTTTTAGCATTTTATGACCAAACGAGTGATCAGTTGTTCAAAAAGTCATTGTTAGCTGCACCTGTCATCTACATATGCAGGAAAAATTAGCATCTTGGTGTCAAAAATATAGAAGAACACTAACAACAACACAGACTGTTGTTAAATGTCTGTTTGTTTAATTAAAAAGGAGCGTTTCAGCATTTATCCTACAGGCTTGATCACTTGTGACGTGCAGCACCACAGTTTTACATCCATTTATTTAAACAGGAATTTGCTAAAACAAGACACACAGATATTTGGAGAAACAAGCCGCGATCAGTGGTGACTGGGAACGCTGTGAAGGACGCTAGTGAGCATGCTCAGTGGGCCTGTGATTGTGAACGCGTGCGTTGATGAGCGAACATCACTTCTATGTGGCTGGTTAATTCTTTTTTTTAAAAATTCAAATAAATAATCATGAGTCTTTGCCGCTGTTTGTTTCTCCGTTCAGATCCTCGAGCTCCTGCACTTCAAAGACAAGCTGACGGCTCAGCAGTTCCAGCGAGTGGCCACCAGGGCGGCGCTGTCCGTGGTGCAGGAGAGGCCCAGCTTCGCCCAGGAGTTCCTGCTCTGCCCCCTGCTGGCTCCACTACAGCGCTGCACCTCCGCATCCAGTCAGTAACATCCACAGACATATTTACGTAGACGCCGCGTTGACTGCTGCTGCCGATTGGAGCCGACGTGCCTACGCGGCGGCCATCTTGGTACAGTGCCACTCGCCCCTACAGTGCATTACGTCAGTGGTTCTCAACTGGTGGGTCGGGACCCAAAAGTGGGTTGCGAAGCCATTTTTAGAGGGTCGCAGAAGCAAAAAGTAGTGGTATAAAGTCTTTTATTTTAAAGGGCGTGTCTCTTATGACACAGTTTGCTTTCAATAGCAGGATATTTAGTGGTGGTGACACCAGTAGTTGCCCACTATTAACCTCTAGATTTGCCTCTGCCAGCTTATTGGAGAAATTTGTGCTCAAACGTCCCAAAAATAAACCAAAATGTGCTCAGAATCTGTCAAAATGGGCCAAAATATGCCCAAAACTTGACAAAAGTATCCAAATATACCAAAATGAGCAAAAAATAAGCCAAAATTTTCCAAAGTTGTGTCAAAAGTGCATTGAGACTACACCCAAATAAACCTTAATTTGTTAACAGGAACAGCAAACTTTAAAAATTTGGGTCGCAACCCTTTTTATTAGAGACATAGTGGGTCCTGAGGCTGGACCAGTTGAGAACCACTGCATTACGTCTATAGAGGAATGACATGTCTGCACTATAAAAGTGATCATAAATCCATCAGGTGTCAACATATATTGTTTGTTACAAACGTCAGACATGGAGGACGGACAGGCAGACATAAATAGAACAAAAGCATCCAAGCATCCTGTGTCAAAGCTACATGTGTGACGTTTTTAACAAACCAAACCGTTTGGAAATCGGTCGAAAATTCAGTGAATAATTCTACTTTAAGATTGTGGAGTACCTCTTACCTCCATAGACTTACATTCACTCCCCCCTCTGCTAGCCCTGTACCAAGATGGCGGAGCTTTAGGCACGTCCCTCCACAGTCAATGCGGCGTCTATGGTAACATCTGCATGAGCCACATGTTCAAGTCCCAGCTTCTTCTTCTTCTTTATGTATTAATTACTTAACAGACTGATGCTTAGAAAACCAGAGAGGCTCTGTGGTATGTTTGGTTTATCTTATGTTTCTAACACTGAACACTCTGGAACCTAAACTCCTGCTGGTTTTCACACGTTTTCACCGTCACAGCAGATGGATGATGTTTCGGTTCATGTGCGTGTTTTCCAGATGGGGATGATTCTCAGGTTGCTGTGGAGGAGTCTGAGCTGACACGATGCGTGGAGGACGTCTATAAGGTGAGGATGGAGGAGCTGAAACCCTTAGAGGTCTACTGTTTGGGTCGTTTTTGAATACGTTTAATTTTGCCTTTATGTGCCAGAACTCGTTCCCCAGGCCCATGTTTGGTATCTGTTATATCAGCACGTCACCACCTGTATGACCCCACTGTTATTTTTACACTTTGACCTACTGTACCGACATACTGGGGCCAGAAAACTTGGACCGGGCTGCACGGTGGCTCAGTGGTTAGCAGCGTCGCCTCACAGCTAGAAGATCCCCGGTTCACGTCCCGGTTAGGACGCCTGGGATCTTTCTGTGTGGAGTTTGCATGTTCTTTTAGGTTTTTGAGGGTTTTATTAAGGATTTAGACGTTTTCCAGGTCTTCAAGGAGGTCTTTCAAGAAGTTTTCAAGGTCTTTCAGTAGGTTCTTGAGGTCTTCAGGGATGTTTCTGAAGTCTTTAAGTAGGTTTTTACCGTCTTTATGGAGGTTGTTGAGATATTTAAGGACATATTTGAGGTCTTTGAGGAAGTTTTTGAGATATTTAAGGACATATTTTAGGGTTTTTAGGGTTGTATTAAGGATTCAGAGGTTTTCCAGGTCTCTAACCCTTTCATGCATAGAGGTCACTACAGTGTACAGCTATTCAAAAGCTGTTTTCTCGTATCTACATGAAGTTGGATGGCATAGTTGCACATCAGCCACTACAGTGGAGGCTAATGCATCATCTCAGATACTTCCATCCATTGGTGGAATGGATGGAATTGCAAGTGAATAAAAAAAAGAGTGAAACCAAGATGGCCGACAGACAGCAAGAAACACCAAGTTGCTCATTTTTTTCTGTTCAGATCTTCTATAAAAAGAGACCCTTGCAGGTAAGAAAAATATGGTGATGTCAAGTAACATCTAAGGAGTCATGCAATTACTATATTTTCCAAGTATTGATTTTATAGTTGGAGGAAATCATGATTAATCACATGTCCACTAAAGTGTACATCATGCATCAATGCCTATATTTCAGCTACAATTCATAGGCTACAATTAGTCTATTACTGCTATTGTTCTTGAAAATACTTCATTTGCAGTAACCTTTTTGACTGGTAATCAACTTGTTTATGTTTTTAGAATATAACTTGAAGTTTTTGTATATATTTTGTAGAGGCCAGGAGCAGAGTGTATTAGACAGGTCTACAGGATAGTGGAGGAATTACCATAGTCAAATGAGGAGGATGATGTTAGTAGCAGTGAGGAAGAATGGTTACCAGAGCAGGAGGGATTAGCAAATGCTAGCAGTCGTGGATGCTGAGGGAGCTAAGGATGCAACAGATGCTGAAGGAGAAGAGGCTGAGGATGCAAAGGGTGCTGAGGGAGATGAGGGTGACAATACATCACGTAACAGTGCTGAAGGGGAAAAGGTAGAAAAAACAGCAGAAATGTCTGGTAAACTAAAGACAACAAGTTTGAGGTTTTGAGTTGGACCTGGTTAATAAACAGATTTTAGTTCTGATACTGATGAGCTGGCAAGGTTTAGAGTAGGCAAGTAGGTTTCCTTTCAGTAAAGCTGGCCATAACAACATTCAGTGTAAGTGTACCTCACTATGGCTGACAGTCAGTGGATCATGAGCGAGAGACTATAAATCTATACAGGAGACTGAATTTCTCATTGGTGGTTTTTTGTTGTACATGCAGAAATTATATTATTTTATAATTCACACCACATTTTACATTTCAACACACTTTATGAGATAATTGTATTAATTTCTTTGTTAAATACTATTTCTATGAAAATGCATGGAGTCCACCTGAGTGGACGTATAAATATATCTTTATAAATATGGGTTGAAAAAAAAGTAAAGTTCAAACCTTGTTTTTCATGCCTAAAGATGAGTAAAAACATTTAGTAAAAAAATCCTTGCTGAGGTTATCATAATTCATGCATGAAAGGGTTAAGGAGGTGACAGCAACATCCTACGTGCTCTAGTTTTCCTGTTCTGACGTCTCAAAAATGTCATGTGATCATATCACATCGGCGTCACAGCAGACCTCTAAGGGTTAAAGAATCTGTATTCCTACTTTAGTGGCTCCTTCTGTCCTTCAGTTTCTTACAAGGCTGTTTTTTCTGGTCCCTTTATGCAGCTGTTTTTTTGTGCATGTGAAGCCTAAAGTCCACACCAAAGGCAGGTCTTCTCTCCCATAGAGAACATTCTGACACCTCCAGCTGCAGCTTTTACTAACTCAGCACAAAGATGCAGCGTAAACGTGTGCATGATTCATTCTGTAATGTTCTGATTGGCTGTGGAGATTTATGGCTTCACAAACAGGACAGGTGGGAGGCTGAGCTGTGAGGAAACGAGGATTTAAAGAAATGTTTGAGACTTTAGGTGGATAAAAAGCCTCAAACCTGTTTAAACACAGGGATGTGTAAAGGTTTCTCTGACTTTTTAACCCTCATCCTGCTGCTCACGGTGTTGTGTTGTTCTGCTGTCAGATCTGGGTGGTTGGAAACAGTCCGTCGGCTTCTCTGCTCAGAGCTCTGGACGACGTTCTCCCTGTCATCTTCACGCTGCTCTGCTTCACCAAGAAGAACGTCTCCCACCTGCGGTTAGTGTTCACCGCCCGCCTCGCCGGCTTTTATCAGTTCTCCCGGGTGATCCGTAGTGAGTAACGTCTGCTCCACAGCGCCCCCTGCCAGGAGATCCTGCTGTGGTATCTGAGCCACGCCGAGACGTCCGCCGGTCTGTCGGCGCTCAGGCGGCTTTCGGGCCTGCAGGGACGGAAGAGCGAGGTGGCGGCGGGTTTCCACTTCACGCCGGGCAGCGACGGAGGAGCCAGGCTGAGCTGCAGAGGAGGCAGGAGGTGAAGACGCTCGGCTCACACATCCTTCTCCTGGCTGTAAGCGTGATTGTAAATAACTGTCCTCTGACTGCAGCGACGAGGACGACGAGCTGTACGAGAAGCTGTCGGGGGAGCAGTGGAGGCTGGAGTGTCTGGTGCAGCTGCTGGCCGAGCTCAAAGACTCCGACCTGCCGGGGGATTTCTTCCTGGAGCTGCTGCAGGTAGAAGCAGAAATCCAAGTTTCTGTGTGGCCGAAGCCTCCAGTTAGAGTCCTGCACCTGTTACTGGCTGCTGTCTGTCAATCAAACCAACTACAAACTCATAATTAAACACTCAGTCACACTCTAACCTTCACCTCACATCAGACAAATGATCTCCTGCAGGGACACAGAGGACAAAACCTGCAGCTCAAAGTTAATGACATGCAGTGGTGGTGTGTAGGTGTGTGTGAAGTGAAGGAGAGGAGAGCAGTGCATCATGGGAGGTCACCCAGCAGCAGCAGCATGACTAAGGGACGTTCAGGGTCATCGGGATTTATGAAAGAGGGAAAGTTTGAAGCCTGATCTTGAAAAGTAAAAAGTGCCTGCAGCAGTAAAATCCCCCGTTTGCTTTAACACAACAGTCGTCTGTCTGTTAATATGTCTCGTAACAGCTGGGAAGAAGTTCTCCAGCACTTCACCCATGATCAGTTCAAGGACTGGTGAAGGTCTACAGAGTCCTGCATATAAGCTGTGTCCCAGTTCAGGGGCTGCATCCTTCGAAGGCCGACTAAGGCCGTCCCATTTCATTAAAACTCCAAGACTCCTTCAAATGCGGCCGACGAATGCGTCCTTCTTTTCCACGAATTTGAAGGATGCATCGATGTATCCTTCGTAGCCCCAAATATCCCAAGATCCATTGCGCCCCGCTGACAGTTCGATCAACAGCTGGAGTTTTAACTGTTGATGGAGAAGATGGATTCTAGTTTTAAATATTAGTATTGTGTTACAGCTCACTCTGATAGCTACGGTACAAATGTTGACAACGTTAAAATTTGTTCTAAAAAAACAATTTAATAACATTATTGATGAGCCGCTGCAGTTTAAAACGTTTACTGTCCAGTTGTTCAGCTTCAGTTTTATATTTTACTGAAACTGTGGTGATTTTTTCTGACTGCAGCCACCAAATAAACGACTTATTCATTCATAAATATTCACATATTTAATCCTTATTTAAATGATTACATGGAGAAGAAGTAAAACGGTAAAACTAAATGCTGCTGGAGCTTCTATTGGTGGTGATTCTCTGTAGACCAGTGAAAACATGACTCTCCTCACTGTTCTTAGTTTAGCTCCACCAAGTTATCTGATAACATGTTTAACATACATTATATCTGGTTTCTGTTCAGACAGCAGGTATTTAGTGATCCTCATCAGAAACATTCAGCCCAGAGACTGTGGGGGTTTATAATATCTGAAGTTCATATCAGTGGATGTCAACAGATTTAAACCAGCTTCTTGTTTCTCAGACAGTTTAGTCCCGAACCACCGGACAGAACAAGACCCTCAAGTCTTCAAGGATATAAAACATATGAGAAACAAAAATCACAATTTCGTGATCAAATTCAGTCAAAAAAATGAGGTAAAATTACAACATAGTCGTCTCATCCTGATCCTCGGATAAAAAAATTCGGCAGTCCAGGTTGCTAGGGAACCAGAGCGGCGCTTCAGGACGTCATGACAGAAGCAGGAAGTTCGTCGTGGGCTGGACGTCTCATTTAACAAACGCTCATGCAGCCTAGAAGGACCCAGCCTTTAAAGGACGGTAGGCTGGGTCCTTTGAGGGATGAAGCCCCTGAATTGGGACACAGCTTTAGTTTACATACATGTTTTATTCGTCTCCTCTCTGCTCTGTTTGAAACACTTCCTGCAGTTCAGCTGAAAACTCCCAGATTCTTTATCGCGTGTTTGAAATATCTGGATTTTAAGCTCAGATTTGGTTCGTTTTTTCTGAATTTTTTTTAAGTCTGTAAAGCACTTTGGTCGACCTTGGCTGTTTTTGAATGACCTACAAAAATAAAACTGACCTCGACCTTCTGTTGAAAACTAAAAGTCAAACAGGTGAGTTCAAGGACCGTCTGAAAGTTTAGATTTTGCACATTTTGCTCAGTTTGTGGTGAGTTTTGTTTTTAAGTAACGTCCCTTTAAACCCGTCTTCATGATTTCTTTGCGATGTGAATTTTAAAACTGCTTCCTGACCCCAAACTGTGAGCTGGTTCCACATCAGAAAAGCCGTAGGAACCACAAGCTGGCTGCATTTTAAAGTGAGGAGCTCTGTTGTGATGATGGGATGTTAGGAGGTCTTCACAGCGCGGCAGGAGGTTCAGTATTTGGGCTTCATGTTGTTTGAACCTCTGCTGACGTTCTTCCTCCTGCAGGAGCTGACCAACTGGACGGCTGGAGCCGATGACGAAGAGAAGGAGGATGAAGAGCAGCCGGACGTGTCGGCCATGACGCTGCTGGAGGTGGAGCAGCAGCTGCTGGGTGGAGCTGAGAGACGAGCCCAGAGGCTGGTTCTGCTGCAGGTTCTGGCCGTCATGGTAGAGAGTTTACAGCACACCGAGCTGCTGAGGAAAACCACACAGGTGAGAAGGCTGGAGCTCTGGAAGATCTCCACCAGTGTTCTGTGTAGACCCTCAGTCATCCAGGTCATGGTAATCCCAGAGGCTTCAGTAGGAAGCAGCTGGACTTTTAGGACTCCTTTAGGTTCTTGAAGACATCTTAGGAGGTGAAACATCTTCAAGAACCTAAAAGAACCTCATTTTTTCCACCTTTCATCCAAGCAGTTTCTTTAAAAACTGTCTTCAAGAAACGTCTTCAAGAAATGTCTTTAGGAACCTAAAAGAACCTCATTTTCCCGACTCTAATCCGAGTGGCTTCTTAAAGAAATGTATTCAAGAAACATCTTCAAGAACCTCATTTTCTCACCTCTTATTTAAACGGCTTCTTCAAGAAAAATCTTCATTAAACGTCTTCAAGAACGTCTTCAAGAACCTAAAAGAAACCCCTTTTCTGACCGCTCATACAAGTGACTAACTTAATTTTCTCACCTCTTACTCAAGAGGCTTCTTCAAAAGTGAAACATCTTCAAGAACCTAAAAGAACCTCATTTTCTCACCTTTAATCCAAGCGGCTTCTTCAAGAAACGTCTTCAAGAACCTAAAAAACCTCATTTTCCTTTCTGTCATTCAAGTGGTTTCTTCAGGAAACGTCTTCAAGAACCTCATTTTCTCACCTCTTATTTAAGCGGCTTCTTCAAGAAACGTCTTCAAATAGCATCTTCCATAAATGTCTTCCAGAAAAGTCTCGCAGAAAAACGTCTTTAAGAAAGGTCTTCAAGAAACATCTTCAAGAGCCTAAAAGAACCTCATTTTCTCACCTTTAATCCAAGCAGCTTCTTCAAGAAATGTATTCAAGAACCTCATTTTCCCTTCTTTCATCCAAGCGGCTTCTTCAAGGAACTTCTTCCAGCAATGTCTTTAAGAAACGTCTTAAAGAACCTAAGAGAACCTCATTTTCTCACCTCTTATTTAAGTGGCTTCTTCAAGAAAGGTCTTCAAGAAACATCTTCCATAAATGTCTTCCAGAAAAGTCTTGCAGAAAGGTCTTTAAGAAAGGTCTTCAAGAAATGTCTTCAAGAACCTAAAAGAACCTAATTTTTCCACCTCTCATCCAAGCGGCTTCTTCAAGAAAAGTCTTCAAGAACCTCATTTTCTCACCTCTTATTTAAGCCGCTTCTTCAAGAAACATCTTCATTAAACGTCTTCAAGAAACATCTTCTAAAAACATCTTCCAGAAAAGTCTTCCAGGAAAGTCTTGCAGAAAAACGTCTTTAAGAAAGGTCTTCAAGAAACGTCTTCAGGAACCTAAAAATCCTCATTTTCCCTTCTGTCATTCCAGAGGCTTCTTCAAGAAAGGTCTTTAAGAAACGTCTTTAAGAAATGTCTTCAAGAACCTAAAAAAACTTAATTTTCTCACTTTTCATCCAAGCAGTTTCTTTAAAACCTGTCTTCAAGAAATGTCTTCAAGAACCTGAAAGAAGCCCTTTTTTTCTGACCGCTCATCCAAGTGACGCCTTAAGTTCTGAAGAAGCCGCTTGAATCAGAGGTGAATCGTCTTCAGGAACCTAAAAGAACCTCATTTTCTCACCTTTATCCAAGCGGCTTCTTCAAGAAAAGTCTTCAAGAACCTAATTTTCTCACCTCTTATTTAAGCCGCTTCTTCAAGAAACACCTTCATTAAACGTCTTCAAGAAACGTCTTCTAAAAACATCTTCCAGAAAAGTCTTCCAGGAAAGTCTTGCAGAAAAACGTCTTTAAGAAAGGTCTTCCAGAAACGTCTTCAAGAACCTAAAAGAAGCCCTTTTTTTGACCTCTCATCCAAGAGGCTTCTGAAGTTCTGAAGAAGCCTCTTGAATCAGAGATGAAATGTCTTCAAGAACCTAAAAGAGAAGTCCAGGTGTTTCCTACTAGTTTTCTTCCACTGTTATCTGTTCCAGTCTCCTGCGGCAGCATGTGCAGGTAGAACATGTGACCTGGATGTTCCTGTGTCCTGAATTCATGTTGTATTGTTTAAAAAGTGCATTTAATGAGACAGGAAGCTGCGCTGTTATTTTGAAACTGTGACGTCCCGTCTCTGTTGGGCCTCTGAGGATTGCTCCTCTCCTTCTCCGGTATATTTTAAAATCTGCCTGCGGTCCTCGGGGAGTTATTTAAATGGAAGCAGGTCACTCTGAGTCATGCTGAGACCCTGGAATAGCTGTAAAGTCTCTGATAAACTGGCCTCACTCTTAGCCTCTATAAGGACTGGATGTTTAGAGTTTTTAGAGCTAATGTTCGGCTCTTACATTTGGCCCGTCTGTTCTTTTTGCAGGCGGTGGACTTCATGGTGTCCCTCCTCCAGAGGGCCTCTATGGGCCTCGATCAGGCCGCCGGGCCACGTGTTGGGAACCCGGTGGAGAGCCAGACGCTGAGCATGGGGATGGGTCTGGTGGCCACGATGCTGTCTGGACCTCAGGTACTGAACTCGTCCACATCCAGGGTGTTTGAGAGCTTTGATACCAGGATTTAAACTCACTACAAGCCTCTCCTGTCTCTCTCAGCTCAGTGCAGACGACTACTCGTCCATGTCGAAGCTGCTTCCTCCCCTGCAGACTTTATCTCAGCAGCATCCGGACGTCTTCATCCAGGAGTTGGCCTCCAACCTCAGAGCCGTCATCGCTACTCACGGCGCCTACCGGCCTGAAAACCTCACTGCTGCTGCTGGTTCGTCCTCCAGAAACCATGAATCAGCTGCAAAGAACCGCAGTGAGGCAAAGACTCCTGTCAGCAAACTCCCAGCATCCTCTGCAGCTCCTAGAGAAGACGACCCTCCCAGCAAGAGCAAGCCCTTCTCTGATTGGCTGCTGGAGGCATGTGACCCGGATGTACCAACCAGAGCGTTCGCCCTGAGGGTCCTGAACCAGAAGGTGCAACATGGAGACCCGGAGGCCGTCCAGAACCAGGAGAAGGTCCTCGTGGTGAGTCAGTCGGTTCTGAAGCTTCACTTTTAGACGCTTTTACCGCTGTTTTCAACTTTTAGCGGCTTTCTGCTCGACTGTCCTTGAAGCTTTTTGATCATAAACTGTGTGCGTTTAAAATAGTACCTGTGAATCTTCAGGCAAATATATCGAAACACCGTCTGAGATCAACTTTAAATGTCCAAATTCTATTATCCAACAGCTCCCACGTGTTGCATATAAGAAAAATAAGAAAACTAATGCCTTTAGAAGAAACAAGATGCAGAACTGTGCTTTTATTTACAATGAAAATGAGCGTTACAGGTTTAAGTACAGTATTAAAAATAGAAATAAGGATGCTGGAGGATAAAAAAGCTCAGAGATTGATGCGAACATGGTGTTTTTATTATCAAAATCTCTAAAAAGTCTAAAATTATGAACCAGAATTTGGCGTTCAGCATGAAAAACGTTGGATTTAACTGTATTTATCTGATTTGTGTGTAAAAAGAAACGTGCATCCGGACGGTTAAATGTGTTTTTTAGGTTTCTGGTATTTTATCTGATTAATTTTAGGCCCTTTCTTTGTTTTGTTTTTATGGTTTGTGTAGTTCTGGATCCACAAGTGGGATGTTTTCCGTCCTACGTTGTGCTTTTTTTTTGGAGTTCTGAGGAGAAGTTTAGCCCCAGAATGTGAAAACCTTCCTGCAGATTTCTCCTTGTTTTGGTTTTATCGGCGCCTCCTGGGACATTTATAATAAATGAGGCGGCTGGAGCTCCTCCTCGGGGAGCTGAAGGGGGCGCTGCTGCTCTCCTGGGGCTTGTTACGGTGGTCAGAGGGGTTCAGACTCATCTGGTATTCTCTGTAATCCAGATCCCCCTCTTCAGACCCCTGCTGTTACCCCAGAAACCCCCAGTATTGATTTCTTTTCTTGGGTTTGGTTGAGTTTTCTCGAACCGCGGCAGCCACCTGTCACATGTTCCGCCTGTTTCCACCCTTTAATGCTGATTATTCCCTTTGATTTGATCTGTGATGTGCTCTGGTATTGATCCTCTCTGGTTCTGGTGATTAACTCTGCTGATCTCGTGTCTTTCTGCAGCTCTTCTTAGAAAACCTGGAGCACGAAGACTCGTTCGTTTACCTGTCGGCCATCCAAGGTAACAAAATAATGCAGATTTTAACGAGTTATTCCTTCTGCTCGAGCGTCTCTGATCTGTTTGAAGCTTTTTTTTAATCGTAAAATGTGCAAATTGACCCGCGTTAGCTTGTTTTTTCTCATGTTAAAATTTGAGGCTTTTGAGCAACATTATCTCAGGAACTATTCAAGATAAAAACCTGAAATCATCTGAAATCTTCATGTCACTGGTTCACAATCTGCAACGTTAAAAATCTGAGCTGTTTGACCACAATGACCAGAAATCTGAGACCTTTAACTCCGAGAACACCAAACCTACTGTCAAGCATGGAGGTGGCAGCATCATGCTCTGGGGCTCACGTTGATATTTGAGGCTGTTTGAACGACATTTTCTAAACCATATGTTCAGATAAATACATCAGATTACCATTAAACATACGATCAGGCCTAACATTACGACCACCTGCCTAATGTTGTGTTGGTCCTCCTTATGTGGTCCAAAATGCTCTGAACCATTGGACCAGAGGACCTCTCAGGGGGTCCTATGGGGTCTGGAACCACTGGATCCTTTGGCTACTCTGGTTTGTTCAGTGGGCCTCTGTCAATCCAACTTGTTCCACTGCATCCTGTTGATGCTTGATCAGAATGGGGTGTAGGAAGTTTGGAGGTCAAATCAACATGTTGGACCATTGTCATGTTCCTCAACATGGTCCTGATTGGTTGATGTTGTTGCCATGTGGTGGGGTGCATTTTCATCCAGTGACATTTGGGATTTCCATCAGCATGAGGGAGTGTGTTTGTTGTGGGACGGTGTTTATTTGGGTGTCTAAGTCTGATCAAGGTTTTCCATCAGAACACCACATAGTACCAATATGATCAATGTTATTCACTTCACCTGTCAGTGGTCAGGATGTTGGGGATGATTGGTGTAAATCAAGCCGCCATCCCAGATCAGTTTATTTGCTCAGTGTTGTATTAGTCTAATGTCATCCTGATGACTTAATGCAGCGATAATTCCCAAAGAAATGACGTAAAACTACACGACGAGTCTCCTCCAGACCGAGTTTATGTCGACAAGGTGGGGTTGAAAATAAGAAATATTCTCACAATCAGAGAAATTGCATTCATTTCATATGTTAAGCTAAAGTTTCAGAGATATCTTTATAAATATTTAGATGCTATGCTGTAAAAAGTTCAGTCTAAACAGAGATGGTTGAGCAGAATGAGTCCTAAAAATGTGATGCTATGAGATGAAATGATGCTAATGCTAATGCTAACAGTGATTCGGTAGTCGGATAATATTAGCCACAGATGGACTGACTGTAAACTCTCCACAGGTCTGGCTGCTCTGGCTGATTCTTACCCCGACAGGATCCTGGAGAGGCTCCTCAGAGACTTCCAGCATGGACCCTCGCTGCCTTCATCCAACCGGGAGCGCTGCCTGGAGACCCGGCTGAAGCTGGGAGAGGTTCTGATGAGGGCGAGCAGGGCCATGGGTGAGCAGCACGCTGTAGTGTTTACCTGAGAAAGAGTCAGTCAGGATATGAAAAACCAGAATTCATCCACAGGAAACACAGATTCTCTTCTGTGTTGTTACTTAAAGGGATAAATGAGCACTTTGGGAAATACATTTGCTAATGTGCCAAGAATACAGGTCAAAAATGTATAAATACAGAAATAGAAAATAAATAAATACAGAAATAGAAAAATAAATAAATACATAAAAAATGAATACAAAAATGTAGAAAAAAATAAATACAGAAATAAAAAATAGCGAAAATACAGAAATGAATAAAAAAATACATAAATAAATAAATACAAAAATGCATAAATAAATACAAAAATACAGAAAAACAAAAATATAGAAAAAATGAATAAAAACATAAATAAATGAATGAATAGAAAAAATTCCGAAATATAGAAAAAATGAATTAAAAATATAAAATAAATAAATACAAAATTACATAAATAAATAAATACAGAAATGAATAAAATACAAAAATACATAAATAAATAAATAAATATTAAAAAACAGAAATACAAAAATATATAAATACAGAAAAAATGAATTAAAAAATACAGAATTAAATACATACATAAATACCAGAATAAATAAATACAGAAAAAATAAATTAAAAATAAATACATAAATAAATAAATACGAAAATATAAAAAATCTATTAAAAAAATACATAAATAAATACAAAAATAAAGATAAAAAATAAATACAGAAATAAATAAATACAAAAATGCAAAAATACAGAAATACAAAAATATATAAATACAGACAAAAAATGAATTTAAAAAAATGCAGAAATATATAAATATAAAAATACAGAAATACAGAAAAAACTAATAAATAAATAAATACAAATACAAAAAAATAAATAAATACAGAAATACATTAATAACTAAATACAGAAAATAAAAACATTTAAAAGCCAATATCGGTTGATCCCTACTATATGATATTTTACATGGTAAGTGAGCCCAACATGCAGCTGCAGATTCACTTAAAGCTGCATTGAGTATCTTAAGAACAGCTCACCAACTCTGACTTACTTAGGAACCATAAGACGTGTTTGTTTGTGTCCATACGTGTTTACATGTATGTTTGCAGCCGCCAGCGTGCAGCACAGACGCCTCAGTGTCGGCTTGTTTTCCATCAGAAGGCTCCCTGTGTGTCCAAACCTGTCCCTGATAGAAGCCCCTGTTTTGGTTTTATCCCCCCCGCTCTGCTTTAATGTGCCAGATCGCCATCGTACCACTTCCCCGGGACAATCAGGGGGTTTATATCCTCGCCGAGACGTTGGACGGAGCTTCAGTTTGCTGTGTTTGTCTGGGAGCCTCCGACATTGTGCCAGGCTGTCCCTTGTAAATACCAAGGCCCTCTTAATTGACTCGTCTGGTTGAGTAAATGTTTAGTAAATGGATGTTTGGCTCGGCGCTGCTTCGCTCCCGGTAGCTGCTGATGTGTGCAGCGATAAAAGGGAAGATCTCTGCAGCAGGAGACGTGCAGCTCGTCTGCAGACACAGGAAGAGGCAGGTTTGTGCAGCTGTGGACGGGTCGCATCGGTCCTCCCAGCTGTGCTGCATGTTAATGTGCAGAGTTGTGACGCAGGCCGAAGCTCCTGCTGACTCACAGCGACACACAAACGCTGCTTTTCTTCAGCCCCATTAGAGCCGTGACCGTCTTTTGAAGGCCGGTAATGAAGGGGGAGCTGAGAGGAGGGTAAATCTAGGACAGGCTGCCTGGATCAGGACGCCGAGCAGATAGAAGCAGCTGGAGCGCTCCGGGTCAGGCAGGTCTTACTACCAGCAGCCGCTCAGCTGGTCGCCTCCTCTCCATGGAGGCTGCTGGCTTCGGTCGGCGCTGCCTGGCAGAGCAGCTGTAGTCGACTGTGCTCTTTGTGTGTCTGCCGACGAAGCAGAGTCGCACACAAACACACAGCTGGTGGTGAAGTACGACGGCACTGTAGGCAACAATATCAGTCTGAGGATCAAATTAAAGGCCCCTGTTTGTTCCTTCTGAAGACTCACTTTGTCTGTTGGGTTTTGAAGTCGTTACTGAGCTGCAGCTTGTTTTCTAGAGAGACAGATGATGTTGGTGCCTCAGAAAACTGGATTTAAACAGATTTCTTTCTCTTTTTAACAATTAAACAAACAAATGGTGCAGAGACGGAGCTGCAGATGGCTGTCATCTGCAGGGTTTTGCAATAAAATGATTCAAAACTAGTTCCTTTATTAAAACTATTCACTATTCCAATAACAGAATACAGATGCAGGCTACAACTGATTTTTGCTGCTCGATACAGAAAGAAAACTCGCTTGTTTTATATTCCCAACGACTAATCTACAGGATTTAATTTAATACAAGACACTTGAGCTCAAACAAAAGGATCCATCCTCCATGAAGGACCTCGGATCCCTAATCTGTCTCTATAGCTACCAGTAGCAGTGATTCCTAACACGTCTCTGGGGGTCATCAGGTGGAAACCTCCCTTCAACGCTGTTTCTCCTACTTAGCCCCACGACACCTCCAGGAGGCTAGGAGGTGAACTCTGGGGTCCCAGAGTCGCCCCCCCTAGTGCCAGTTCACACTGCTGCTACACAATCCAACCAGCACTGCCACGTTCAACTGACCCAGGCCTGTTTAGGAGATGCTCCAGGTAGTGACCAGTGCTGATGCTACCATTTAGCTAACTGCTAAATACTAATGCTAACTGCTAATTCAACCAGCACTGACCCAAGCCCGTTTTGGAGATGCTCCAGGTAGTGACCAGTGCCGATGCTACCATTTAGCTAGCTGCTAATGCTAACTGCTAATCCAAACAGCACTGCTACGTTCAACTGACCCAGGCCCATTTAGGAGATGCTCCAGGTAGTGACCAGTGCTGATGCTACCATTTAGCTAGCTGCTAATGCTAACTGCTAATCCAAACAGCACTGCTACGTTCAACTGACCCAGGCCCGTTTAGGAGATGCTCCAGGTAGTGACCAGTGCTGATGCTACCATTTAGCTAGCTGCTAATGCTAACTGCTAATCCAAACAGCACTGCTACGTTCAACTGACCCAGGCCCATTTAGGAGATGCTCCAGGTGGTGACCAGTGCCGATGCTACCATTTAGCTAACTGCTAAAGCTAACTGCTACTGTTAACCAAAATTTAGAAATACAAAAAAAATATAGAAATGAGTAAATACAAAAATCTAGAAATGCAAAATAAATACAGAAAAAACGAATAAATACATGAATAAAGAAATGAATAAAGAAACGCATAAATAAATACAAAAATACAGAAGTAACTAAAAAATAACATTACGCTTTAGTTACTCTGATATTTATTGATTTCTGTATTTACTTATTTTAATCTATTTAATGTAGTTTATTACTTCATTTTTCTTAATTTCCTATTCTGTTTAAATATAATAATAATAAAAATAATAATAATAATTATTATTATTTAAAAAATTATTACTATTGATAATAATAATAATAATAATTTTAATAGTGGGTATATAATTTATTTTATTTTAGTTGTTTTTTTTGTGCCTATTTTACATTATTTTATATCATTTTATCTCTTGTGTGGTTTGTTTGTATGTTTTATTGCATTGTTTATTATCTGTAAAACCCACTGTGTTGCATTTTTTGTTCGTATGAAAAGTGCTCTATAAATAAAATCTGACTTATTGATTGATTTGATTGTAAACCACCAGTTTTCTGTTTATGAATGTTCGTTGCTGGATTCAACCAAAACCCTCCTCCTGCTTTCTTTTATATTCTGAAAACACGACATTTTGCATTTCTGTTATTTGACACTACATGAATCTAAAGAGCCGATGCATGTTGATGGATAATAATCCTGACCTGCTCCTCTTCCTCCTGCAGGAGATCTGGCTCCTCACCTCGGCCGTCCTCTGCTGGGCGTCTTCCTGCAGGGGACCAGAGACCCGGATCAGACGGTCCGGGCCAGCAGCCTCTCCAACCTGGGAGAACTCTGTCAGAGGCTGGACTACGCTCTGGGGCCGCTGGCTCAGGAGGTGAGGCCGGGAAATTAAAATGCAGATAACTAATCACCGAATCACTGAGAGGTAATGACATGGAAAGGATGTTTTTCGGGCCGTTTTTAACCCCCGACTCATGAAATCTGAGCGTGTTCCATCTGTAAAGAGCAGATCAGGTAAAAACCAGGCGGCTTTAATTATTAATGAAATAATTCTGGAGCTCCGTCTGTTGATGTTTAACAGTTTACATGACAAAATCCGACCAAGAAAACAGCTGCACAACTTCCAGCAAGTCACATCAGAGTGAATGTGTTGTGACGAACTAAACGACAGAGTTAAAAACGTGTTATTATCACATTCTGCACCATTTAAACTTCACTTAAGTGTGACGGTGAGATGAATGAATTTACAAAATAAAGCTAAAGCGAGCAAAAAACAAGAACAATTAGTAAAAGAACTATTAACCGCAGAGTTTACGAGTATCAGAAGGTCCAAAAGAGACGAATCATGGCTCAGAAAATACACGTTAAAATACTCGTTTGGTCAAATTAACATGGTGAAGGCCTAGTTGTAGCTTTAATTGCTGAAATGATGACAGATCAGATAGTTTAGGTGCAAAAATTAGTCAAAATTGTTCTAAAGAAACGAAGGAATATGTTAACTTTGCCTGTTTTTATCTGGATCTTCTCATATTGGAGCACCTCACCATGCATCAGCACTTCTGTAGAATGAATTAAACAAATGCTGATTAACCGTCTGAACCCCAAAACCTGCTGGCGGGGCACAGAAGCTTTGTTTTTGTTTTTTAAATTGCTGAAATGACAACCCTTGTCCACCAAAAACTGTAAAAACAGTATCGATAGCAGCTTTATGATTGTCTCTAAACCAGAAATTGGGATGTTTCAGAAAAAATATAAAGCATTTGCACCAGATTCTCTAGAAATGTTCCACCAGGAAAACGACATATGAGTGTAAAATCGTAATATTTCAGCAAAATCACTTTATTTAAAAAAAACAATCGCCAAAAAATGCTCATTTGATTGAACCAGATTCTGTAAAAAACTAAAAAATTCTGGACTACTTGACACAAAAGTGAAGCCATGACCGACTCCGCTGTGACCAAAAATCAGTTGGCAAAAATTAAGAAAGTTTGTAGGTTGAACTGCAGGCAGTGTTTCCACAGAGAATCAAACCTACTGGATCAATAGAATAAATGCAGCATGGCTCAGAAACAGTGAACAGAGGAGACAGTAGTTGGAGATACATCCAGCATAGTGGAACATCTTTATAGAGATGATGAGCAGAGTAGAGAGGAAAAGTTAGCAGAGGCTTGAAACATCCATCCATCCATCTTCTACTGCTACGACCAGGTCATGGAGGCAGCAGTCTAAGCAGAGAGGCCCAGACTTTCCTCGCCCCAGACACCTCCTCCAGCTCTTCCAGTTGGACCCTGAGGCGTTCCCAGGCCAGCCGAGAGACATAATCCCTCCATAGGTCTACCCCGAGGCCTCCTCCTGGTGGGACATGCCAGGAACACCTCCCCAGGGAGGCGTCCAGGAGGCATCCAGAACAGAAGTCCAAACCACCTCAACTGACTCCTCTGGATGTGGAGAAGTAGCGGCTCTACTCCGAGCTCCTCCCTGGTGACTGAGCTCCTCACCTGATCTCTAAGGGTGCACCCAGCCACCCTGAGGAGGAAACTCATTTCAGCCGCTTGTATTCTGGAGCTCGTTCTTTCAGTCATGACCCAAAGCTCATGACCATAGGTGAGAGTTGGAACGTAGACTGACCGGTAAATAGAGAGCCTTTCCTTTCAACTTAGCTCCTTCTTCACCACGACGGACCGATCCAGTGACCGCATGACTGCAGACGCTGCACCGATCCGCCTGCCAACCTCACGCTCCATCCTCCCCTCACTCTGGAACAAAACCCCGAGATACTTAAACTCCTCCACTTGGGGCAGGGACTCTCCACCGACCCGGAGAGGGCAAGCCTTTTTCTGGTCGAGAACCATGGCCTCAGATTTGGAGGTGCTGATCCTCATCCCAGTCGCTTCACTCTTGGCTGCAAACCGCCCCAGTGCAGGTGGAGCTGGAGGTCCAGGCCTGATGAAGCCAACAGGACCACATCATCCGCAAAAAGCAGAGACGAGATCCTGCGGTCCCCAAACCGGACCCCTGCACCTAGAAACATGGAAATAGTTAAATATCGATTGTATGTGGAGACAAAACGACGACAAAGAGACACAAAATGACAAAAGAAAGATGCAAAACTGAGACGACAAGAGAGGCTGAGAGGAAAATTCAACCTACTGGATCAATAAATAAAAGCAGCACGGCTCAGAAACAGTGAACAGAGGAGACAGTAGTTGGAGATACATCCAGCATGGAGGAACATCTTTATAGAGATGATGAGCAGAGTAGAGAGGAGAAGACTGGAGAGGATGGAAACATGGAAATAGTTAAATATCTGTAGTATGTGGAGACAAAACGACCACAAAGAGACACTAAATGACACAAATAAGATACAAAACAACAAAAATAAGACGCAAAATGGCAAAAACATGAAACCAAGCAACAAAATATGAGAAATAAAACAACACAAATGAAACTAAATGACAAAAAAGACACAAAACTGAGACGACAAGAGAAGCTGAGAGGAAAATCAAACATATTTGAAACACATTAGTTAAAAAAAGGCACAAAACAACACAGTAAAGGACAAAAATGAGGTGCAAAAACGAGAAACGAGACAAAATGACAGAAATCAACAGGAACGAGACACAAAATGAGAAAAAGGGGCCCAAAAACAACAAAAACAAGACGCAAAATGACCACAAAGGGACAAATAAAGGAAAAAAATACCACATTAAACTAAAAGCAGCATGGCTCAGAAACAGTGAACAGAGGAGACAGTAGTTGGAGATACATCCAGCATGGTGGAACATCTTTATAGAGATGATGAGCAAATTAAATTAGAGCCACCATTTTTTCCCAGCATTGTAACACCTGTGGGCACTTTCTTCAGCTCTCTCCTTCTATAGAGGTTCAGGTCTTTATATTGCAGTGGAAAATGAGCCCACAGTGAGTAGAAATGCCAAATCAGAAAAAGCTTGGCGTTTAGAGGGTTAATTAACAGACTAATTAAACAAGCTGCTGAAGCAGGTATGACGGGACATCCTCGATGGTCCAGGAGCTAGCTTCAGACGTGTTCAATGTTTCTGGACCCTGTGTGGGCAGCTGGAACCCGCTGACTTTGATCTGAGTCGGTAAAAACCCGGCTCCCGCTCACACGTGTCGGCTTCGAGCTGCTGCAGCGGTCAGCGGCTCGGCCAAAGCTGCTGCTGTGTGCGAGTTTGTGCTTCGCTGCAGCCTGCTGGCATGAATGAGCAGCACTGTCAGCTGCAGGAACAGGATGCTTATTCATCGACCTGCACACTTTACCACACTGGCCGGCTGTGTTGGCGCGCCGGCCGAGCCCGTGGCGGTTCTGATGTCTGACCAATAGCTTCCATCGATCCGGAGCTGTGCCGCTGACAAACATTAGGTCCTGTTCAACACACTCAGGTCATTAGCAGCTCTGTGATTCAATCATGTTTTGAAACGAAGCACTATTTGCCTTTAAAGGTGTTGTTTATATGCTGCCTTGTTGCTGAGATGCTCACTAGCCGTATTTTAGCCTCTCTGCTGCCCTGGATTGCTGTAAATATAAATATAAGTGTTTTTTGTGTATTTTTGTGCAGCTGAGCTCCTGTCTGACGGCTCTGATAAAGACAGAGAAAGAGGCCGAGGTGAGGAGAGCCGCCGTCCACGTCATCGCCCAGCTGCTGCGAGGCCTCAGCGACAAAACCACCCAGGTACATGCTAACAGGCTAGCACCCGACCCCGAACACACCGGTACATCATGCGTTTCATAGATTTATTAAAGGCCTCCTGGAAATATGACTGAATGTGCTGGGTCGAAGCTATAAATACAGCCATTTTAATACTTAATTAAATGTCCCTTGGATGTTTACACCACAATCAGTCGTTTTAATGATACTGCCACCGCCATGCTTGAAGGTAGGTGTGCTGTCGTACAAAGGCAAGGCACAAAACCAGGGTAGTTACATGCCCACAAGCTTCTGGTTTATCTTTATCTGGTATATCTTATCCAGAACTGGTGCAGTTGTTTCTTCATCGGTCCACAGGGTCTTGATGGTTTCAGTCAGGACTTTGGGGGGACCAGTCTAAAACCTTCATTCTAGCCTGATTCAACCATTTCTTTTTGAATTGGGTTTGGGGTCATTGTCTTGTTGGAACAAGACCCAGAGTTCATGCTGATGATTTTAGTTTTTCCTAAAGTATGTTGAGGTAATTCAATGTTTTCATTATGTAGTTTACTTCGTGTAAAGCCAGTAGCAGTAAAACGGCTCCAGAGCATAATACTGCCACCACCATGCTTGATGATGGTCCTACAAAGACAAGGCACAAAAACCATGTCTTAAAAAGTCTTGGATTTGTTGTGGAATATTGGATTCAGCTTCTTCAGATGTCTTAGAAACTATTTTATTAATTATTACCAAACCCACCACTTCTTTCTTCATCACAGTCCAGAGGTTCTCAATAAGGTTTAAGTCAGGACTTTGGGGGGACCAGTCTAAAACCTCCATTCCAGCCTGATGGAACCATTTCTTTACCACTTTGATGTCTTTGGGCTCATTGTCTCGTTGAAACACCCAACTGTGTCCAAGATCAACCTTCTGGCTGATGATTTTAGGTTTTCCTGAAGATTGTGGAGGTAATGTGAGGAGGTTATCTGATGGCCGGCGTTGGTTTGTTTGTTTGTTTGTGTGCAAAATAACTCGAATAGTAATGGACGGATTTGGATGAAAGTTTCAGGAAATGTGTGAAATGGGACAAGGAAGAAATGATGAAATTTTGGGACTGATCCGGATCACCGTCTAGATCCAGGATTTTTTTTTTAATGTAAGTGTAACCAGGTGGACAATTAAATGCGGTTTACTCTTGTTTTTGGGGTAACCCCCTCTGACCACATGACATTTTGGCTCTCGACGCGACAGACAGCGACAATGATGGAGTTCTCTTTCCTTCCTGAGCGACATACGTACAGTTGGGCCGGCATTCTTATCTCCGGTTGTCTAAGAAGCTGGGAGGCTGTTAGGAGCTGCCGCGCTAGAGGCCGCGCCTGTTCATTAGGTCGGATAGGGTGAAGGCCGCATTGTTGGTAGGACATTTGAACTGTCTGTAATTACATTTGTATCTGTAACGTTCCATAGAAAATATGTGAATTGGGAGATTGTGTTGGGGGTGGACTGAAGCTCCTTGGTGGAGGTATGAGCTCTCTGAGGGCTTTTCTAGTTCCATTTACTTTGTGTAAAGCTCCAGTTCTGCCTGCAACAAAACAGCTCCAGAGCATGATACTGCCACCGCCATGCTTGACAGTGGTCCTGCAAAGGCAAGGCACTCAACCAAGGTATGTACATGTTTTATGAAGTACTGGATTGGTCGTGGAGCATTAGATTCAGCTTCTTCAAATGCCATTGAAACAATTTAATGAATTATTGCCAAACTGCCTTGTTTATTCATCAGTCCACAGGTTCTTCATGGGTTTAAGTCAGAATTTCGGGGAGACCAGTCTAAAACCTTCATTCTAGCCTGATTGAACCATTTCTTTACCACTTTGATGTGTTCAATGTCTTGTTGGAACAAGATCCAAAATTCAGGCTGATAATGTTAAATTTTCCTAAACTATGTGGAGGTAATCCAATGTTTTTATTATTCAGTTTACTTTGTGTAAAGCCAATGGCCTGAGCCACAGCCGCTCATAAACAGCTCCAGAGCATAATACTGCCACCACCATGCTTGATGGTAGATGTGCTGTCTTTCAAAGGCAGAGGACAAAACCAGGCATTGGATTCAGTTTCCACGAATGCCTTAGAAAGTATTTTAATAATTATCACTTCCGTTAGGTTCTTTTGGTTCCCGCCCACTAGCTTCTAGTTGGTTCTTGATGGTCTAAGTCAGGACTTTGGGGGGACCAGTCTAAAACCTTCATTCCAGCCTGATGGAACCGTTTCTTTACCACTTTGATGTGTTTGGGCTCATTGTCTGGTTGGAACATCCAACTGTGTCCAAGATTGTGGAGTTAATCCTCCTCCTTCATGACTCCATTTATTTTATGATGCTGCCACCTCCATGCTTGATGGTAGCTATGCCATCTTATAAAGGCCAGGCACCAAACCAGGGTATCTATGTGTCTTAAAAAGTCCTGGATTGGTTGTGGATTTATTGGATTCAGCTTCTTCAAATGCTTCAAAGGCATTTCATTAATTATATTTATAGTATGTTTGTTTTAATTCAGCAAATATATCATTAGTTTACAGATATCTGCGGTTATTTTCACTGTTTTTACAATATTCCACTATTTTTTCGTGTATTTGTACTTTATTAGTCATTTTTTTACAGTGTAAGGGAAAAACTACTGCTGTAATAACATTTATTTATATGAAACCTTACAAAGTGCAACGAAAAAATGTGTATATTAAGTACGTTAAATCTGTTTAGTAATGATATTTAGTAGAATCACAGTAAAAAAAAGGTTTACAGGTTGAATGTTAAAATAAAAACACCGGCCAAAACTGTAAATAATAACCACAACCTCGAATGTATTTCCACATTCGAGGAAACTGAATCCAATGCCTGGTTTTGTAAATGTGTTTGTTCTTTTACAACATTAAATCATAATATTACGCTGTTTTACTCTATTTAAATTGGCTAAAAATATCATTAGTTTACAGATTTATGCAGTTATTTTCACAGTTTTTGCAGTATTCCATTATTTTTTAATGTATTTCCACTTTATTAGTCATTTTTTTACAGTGTGGGGGAAAAAACTACTGCTGTAATAATAACATTTGTTTACATTAAACCTTACAAAGGGCTCTACAAAAGAGAAGCAGAGTTTAAATCCATTTCACCACCATTCACAGGTAAATTTCCATGTGGCGTTCAGGAACAAGGCGAACGTCCCCAGATTGAATGAATGAATACAAACTGGGTCGTCCTGAAGGTTTTCACAAAGACCTCGTGAGCCGAACTTGAGCTTCAGGTGAGGAATGACCTTCAGGTGGAACCGAATCAATCACCGGCTGTTTGTTTTCCCTGTCAGAGTTACAAAGAGCACGACGGCTGTTTCTGAACGCCGCCCGGCTTGTAATTTTCCATTGGCTGCTCTCTCAGGCTTCAGGCTCGGAGGCTAGAAGCTGAAATGTTTCCTCGCGTGCTGCTTTTGCACCTTTTAACCAGGGTTAAAAGGTGAGAGTGGACGGTGGGGATGGTCGTCTAAATATACAAGAGTCTGTGGGCTTTCGGAGGCGGTCGGACTCTGTTCAGTCCTGCTGTTGTTGAGGCCGGATCCGGTGTGTTTGGGGGTGTTTCTGAGAGTGACGGCTTGTTGTTAGAGACCCTGACAGGTCCTCTAATCCAGCCTCACTTCCCCTGTGGTCATCGCTGCGATTACAGACCAACCTCCAGCTTCACAGTGAGGAGATTCAGGCCAAACACAGTGTTTAGAGCCGCGCCAGGTTTCTCTTTCTCACAGCTTCACATTCCTGAATCCGTCCCCGCCGCCGGAGTGTTGTTCTTAGATAGTCAGGATCTCGGCTGATCTCATCGCAGCTCTCTGGCCTCCGAAAATGGAAACGGTGATTCAAGAAAATCAGGCTTTTCTGTGCAAAACAGACGATCGGGTCAATGGAAACAAATTTAAACTGTGAAAGTGTGTCATGGCGTCGCTATGTGAGGACCAGACTGATGAATAAAACTGTCCTCTTTGATTTAATTTACACTGAAGTAACATTAAAACCACTACTGCTGCTGTTTTAGCCCAGTGGAAACTCACCTACATGCATAGACAAAGATACAGAGGCGCAACTTAGAGACTATAACGTTTTAATTTTTCCTCACGGCTCACTGTTTACTACAATATAAAGTCCTGCACCTCTGTGGGAGCTCAGAAGTCTTCTTCTTCTGTCCGGTATGACAGTTAGAACGCCATAAATCATGACAAAAGAAGAAATGAAAGTTGAATAAACCAAAATAAGAACTAGTAACGCATGTACAGCATTTTACTGGGAAAAAGTCAAGTTTTGTGGCACTTTATTGGCTCAAGGACAGTTGGAAATTAAAAAAAAAAATCTTCAGGTTCTTCCTGTTTTTACAGTTTCTGGCTGGCAAATGGAGGAATTTTGGTGATTTTATTTATTTCATAACCTACCAGCAGGTTTAGGGTTTTCAGAGAGTTGATAAAGTGTTAAGAATTTGTTTCACAGGCAAGATTTTTGGTGCCAACTATGGAGGTTTAACTGTTTTGTCGACTAATCTGGAGAAAGAATAAATAGATTCTAATCTATCCCCTGCTTGGGGTCAGCCCTATGTTCCCACAGCCCTATGTTCCCACAGCCCTATGTTCCCACAGCCCTATGTTCCCATAGCCCTATGTTCCCACAGCCCTATGTTCCCGCAGCCCTATGTTCCTACCTCCCTAAGTTCCCACAGCCCTATGTTCCCACAGCCCGATGTTCCTACCTCCCTAAGTTCCCACAGCCCTATGTTCCTACCTCCCTAAGTTCCCACAGCGCTATGTTCCTACTTCCCTAAGTACCCACAGCCCTATGTTCCCACAGCCCGATGTTCCTACCTCCCTAAGTTCCCACAGCCCTATGTTCCTACCTCCCTAAGTTCCCACAGCCCTATGTTCCTACCTCCCTAAGTTCCCACAGCCCTATGTTCCCACATGTCCCACATTTCTAAGACCCCGTTTACACAAAGGGAAAACGCAGATATTTCCACGCGGTTCGTCACTCCACAGCAACCCCAAAAACTCTTAGAAATATGGGAACATGGTGCTGTGGGAACCTAAGGCTGTGGGAACATAGGGATGTGGGAACATAGGTGTTTGGGAACATAGGGCTGTGGGAACATAGGGATGTAGGAACATATGGATGTGGGAACATAGGAATGTGGAAACCTAGGGCAGTGGGAGCATAGGGATGTGGGAACATAGCGATGTGGGAATATAGGGCTGTGGGAACATAGCGATGTGGGAATATAGGGCTGTGGGAACATAGAGTTGTGGGAACATAGGGCTGTGAGAGCATAGAGCTGTGGGAATATAGGGATGTGGGAACATAGGACTGTGACAGTATAGGGATGTGGGAACATAGGGAAATGGGAACATAGAACTGTGAGAGTATAGGGCTGTAGGAACATAGGGCTGTGGGAGCATAGGGCTGTGGGAACCTAATTCTGTGGGAACATAGGGACGTTGGAACAAAGAGCTGTGGGAATATAGGGCTCTGGGAACATAGGGCAGTGGGAGTATAGGACTGTGGGAACATAGGGCTGTGGGATTATAGGGCTGTGGGATTATAGGGCTGTGGGATTATAGGGCTGTGGGAACACAGGGCTGTGGGAACACAGGGCTGTGGGAACATAGGGCTGTGGGAACATAGGGCTGTGGGATTATAGGGCTGTGGGAACATAGGGCTGTGGGATTATAGGGCTGTGGGAATATAGGGATGTGGGATTATAGGGCTGTGGGATTATAGGGCTGTGGGAATATAGGGCTGTGGGATTATAGGGCTGTGGGAATATAGGGATGTGGGATTATAGGGCTGTGGGATTATAGGGCTGTGGGAATATAGGGCTGTGGGAATATAGGGCTGTGGAAATATAGGGCTGTGGGATTATAGGGCTGTGGGATTATAGGGATGTGGGAACACAGGGCTGTGGGAACATAGGGCTGTGGGATTATAGGGCTGTGGGATTATAGGGCTGTGGGATTATAGGGATGTGGGATTATAGGGCTGTGGGATTATAGGGATGTGGGATTATAGGGCTGTGGGATTATAGGGCTGTGGGATTATAGGGATGTGGGAACACAGGGCTGTGGGATTATAGGGATGTTAGAATATAGGGATGTGGGAACATAGGGATGTTGGAATATAGGGATGTGGGAACATAGGCATGTGGGAACATAGGTATGCTCCCTGCTGCCAGAGGGATTTGTATAATGAACTGAATATATTTTTTTCTGACACTGAGTTCTGAAACTCTTGACTAATGCAGGTCAGAGCTTTTGGACTGACCTGCAGTGAAAAACCAAAGTTAAAAAAGGAATTTGAGAAACAGAAAAGAGGAGGATAGCAGCAAGGAAAGACTTAAAAGGAAGGAATCCATGTCGTCGTGTTTACATATGACCAACCTGCCAAACCCTGATAGGACCTGCAGGGAAGTGACCAACCAAGTTCTGTTAAACTGTGGAAATAGCTGATAGATTTCAGACACTAGAAGCTGCCGGTTGTTTTTAAGAAGCCTGATGTGACTCTGAGACGCTGCCACGACTGCAGATGTTGATGTCCAGCTGCTGGTCCCAGTCCAGGTCCTGTTATTACCAGCAGCTGTACCGGGTTAATGACATGTGGGAACAGACCTGGAGGACCGGAGCACAAAGGTTAGAGCCAGAGAGGGGAAATTACGGAGCTGGATGGACACCAGGAGGACGAGGAGACGTGTGGTGCTCTGAGTTTCTGTAGCAGGAGGATCTGATACTTCAGATCCTCACTAATCTCTGCGACTGAAGCATCTTTTCTTTCTCTTACGTACCAAACTTTAAAGGGAAACTAACTTCAGCTCATTTAGTTCCTAATTAAATCTCTAAACTAAACCCTCAGTGGACTCGAGAGGCTTCTTAACTTTGAAGGAACGCCAAAATGACACCATTTATCAGAGCTGGAACCTTAAAAACAGAAAGACTCAACAGATTTTCAACTTCCCAACAGTCCTCGAACGCATCATAAGTGACATGCAGTTTCATTAATCTAATTTAACCTTTATTGAACCCATTGGGGAGATTCCTTCTCTGCATTCGACCCATCTTATTCATAGTTAACCTTAACTATACATACTAGGAGCAGTCAGGGGTTAAGGGCCTTGCTCAAGGGCTGGGACAAGCGGTCGCGCTCACTTTCCCACCTCAACCCAGTCTGGGGACTCGAACCAGCGACCCACTGGTTACAAGTTCGCTTCACAAACCAGGAGGCCACCACTCCCCCCCCAGTTATTAAATAACTGGAGAAATAAAGCAGATCTAAGCTTGTCATACGTCATCAGATCTCTTTATAAAGTTACAGTCAATATAAAGTGTTAGATTCTGTTAAAAAACTAATAAACTTTATTGTTCTTCATGACTGACGCAGCTGTGACCAACTTTCTGGCGGTCCTTGAAGTAATCGGGCAGTCCTGTGTAGAATATGAACCAAATCTATGATGTTATTCTGCTGGTCTCTTATAAAATTTCTCCAAAAATGAAGCATTTGCACCAAAAAATGATGTGACAAAACTTCAGGAGAAAGTACATCTAAACCCCAAAACCTGCCATTAGCTTTAAAAGACATGTTTTCTGTAAAAAAAGAAAGAAAAACATTAAAAAATGTCTCATTTATCAGAACTGAAACCAACACTTTCGTAGCTTTTCTCACTCTGACATTTAGTTCTGTAAAGATAAACAACCAGATCTAAGCCCAGAATGGAGACATGTCAATAAACTGTTTGCTCTAACCTGCTTCTGTAAAGAACTAGAAATTCTCCATGACTTACTCAGCGAGAGAGAGTGTTCAGGTTGAACTGCAGGCAGTGTTTCCACAGAGAGACTGAGAGGAAAATCCAACCTACTGGATCAATAAATAAATGCAGCATGGCTCAGAAACAGTGAACAGAGGAGACAGTAGTTGGAGATACATCCAGCATGGAGGAACATCTTTATAGAGATGATGAGGAGAGTAGAGAGGAGAAGACTGGAGAGGATGGAAACATGGAAATAATCACATTTCTATAGGATGTGGAGACAAAACGACCACAAAGAGACATTAAATGACAAAAACGAGACACAAAACAACCCAAATAAGACACTGAATCACATAAACTAGACCAAAAAAATGACACAAAAGGCAAAAAACAAAAGAAAGTGACACAAAATGACACAAAGCAACACAGAAAAGGACAAAAATGAGCCTCAAAATGATGAAAATGAGCCTAAAAATGATGAAAATGAGCCTCAAAATGGCAAAAGTGAGATGGAAAATGTCAAAAACGAGACACAAAATGACCAAAAAGAGACAAAAAAACAGCAAAAATACCACTTTAAACTAAATGCAGCATGGCTCAGAAACAGTGAACAGAGGAGACAGTAGTTGGAGATACATCCAGCATGGTGGAACATCTTTATAGAGATGATGAGCAGAGTAGAGAGGAGAAGTCTGGAGAGGATGGAAACATGGAGATAGTTAAATATCTGCAGTAAGTGGAGACAAAACGACAACAAAAGACAGAAAACAACAAAAATAAGATGCAAAATAACAAAAATAAGACGCTAAATGACAAAAATCAGACAGAAAACAAAATAAGACAGAAAACAACAAAAATAAGATGCAAAATGACAAAAAAAGACAGAAAACAACAAAAATAAGATGCAAAATAACAAAAATAAGACAGGAAATGACAAAAATAAGATGCAAAATGACAAAAATAAGACAGAAAACAACAAAAATAAGATGCAAAATGACAAAAATGAGACAAAATGACAAAAAAAGACACAAAATTGAGACGACAAGAGAGACTGAGAGGAAAATCCAACCTACTGGATCAATAAATAAATGCAGCATGGCTCAGAAACAGTGAACAGAGGAGACAGTAGTTGGAGATACATCCAGCATGGTGGAACATCTTTATAGAGGTGATGAGAAAACCTTTGTAGAGGCTGGAAACATGGAGGTAGTTAAACATCTATGCAGCCACCATTTTGTGTCACATGGGGTTTTGTGCTGTTTTAATATTTGTCAAACACAGAAGACCTCTCTTCCTCCTCTCTTCCTCCTCTCTCCTTCTCCACGGTTGCTCTGTTTCCTCAGACTTCAGATTCCACAGCGAGGAAAAATGTGACGGGAGCCATAAAACCCCAGAAGCTGCTGCTCGGAGTTCAGCAGGTTAATAACTGAGGAGTTCGTCTCCAAACTTACTGGCAGCGTTTTCCCAGCGTTAGAACAACAAAGCCTCTAGAGGGGGTGCAGACGGTTGTGGAGTGTTCTGGAGCGGACCGATGCTGACCCGCCTCCTGAATGTGGGGTTTGAGTTCTAAGTCAACTAACATGTGGGTCCTTCCTGTCCAGGTCCTCAGTGAGGTTCTGCTGGACCTGTACCGGGCCCTGAAGCTGGTGGTTCGCTCGGACCCAGACGAGGTGGCGGTGCTCCACGCCCAGCTGGCTCTGGAGGAGCTGGACGACGTGATGAGGAGGTTCATCTTCCCCGAGCAGAAGCTGGAGAAGAAGATCGTCGTCCTGCCGTAGAGCTTTCACTTCACGTCCGTGGAGTCTTCTTCCCAGCGCCGGTTCTGCCTCCTTAGAACCTGGATTTTATATTCTGGAGGTTTCAAACCTGCAGACCAACAGTCAGTTAGATCCTGTAGAAGCAACAGCGACTGAACCACCGACAATCCATTAACAAAATAAAGCTTTAAACACTGTTTTCTTTGTATTTGCATCACAAAATATACAACATATGTGGGTTTGATGGGAAAAAAGGCAATTTACAGGAAAGTGTTATCACAATTAAACAACATTTCCTAGGAGACCTGTTATTTTCCATCTCATATTTAAGATTTTGGGATATTTCGCTTCCTTAACACGTCGTCTTTCAGACTAGTTCAAAATAAAACATCCAAAATACACATTTAGGTGTAGATTTCAGTTATACTACATGTGTTTAGCTGAAGTTTTCCTTGTGTTGTGATTCTACCAGACATTTAGAGCTTTATTCCCGTCTCTACTCTAAAGGTTTGTACAGAAGGGTTTGTTTTTTGTATTGGTCTCATTTTATTTCAAAAAATGTGAAGAAATTGGCTTTTTTTTAACCAGTATTTTCTGATATATTGACTGATAAAAAGTGATGATATCTCCTCTGGAAAAACCTTTGACTCTAACATATTTACCTGTAGATTCTCCACCAAGTTAGTTTACATGGAGAAAACATTTCTATAAAGTGTTTTCTAGTTCCTGAAGACTCAAAAACTCCAGGGGTTATATATTAACACACTTTTAGCTAACTATTTAATACATTACTTAAACTATTACTTTGAGCTATTTCCATTTCTTTAGCTAGCTGTTTATTACTGTTAACGAATCCTGTACTATAGCTATTTATTACTGTTAGCTAGCTTTTTAACTGATTACATTGAACTATTTATTACCTTTATCTATTTATTACTTTAGCCAAGTATTTCCTTTTCTTTAAGCTAACCGTTACTTTTAGCTAACCATTACTTTTAGCTAGCCAGTACCTAACTATTTCTTACTTTTAGCTCTCCATTAGCTAACTATTTAATATTTTTAGCTATCATTTTCCATTACTTTTAGAGTTTTTTTATTTTTAGCTAATCATTAATTACTTTTAGATATTACCTCTGGCCAACTGTTTAATCCATTACTTTAGGGGACTATTTGTCATACTTTTAGCTAGCTATTTATTACTTTTAGCTAAGTATTGCCCTTACTTTCAGCTTTTATTTTTATCTATTTAATCCACTATGTTTAGCTATCTATTACTTTCAGCTAACTATTACTTTTACTCATCCAATTCTATTACTTTTAGCTATTTATTATTTTTAGCTAAGTATTTTTGTTTTCAGTTATTATTCCTTTTAGCTATCTAATAATTTTAGCTATTACATTTGCTAACGTTTTCCATTACTTCCAGCTATTTACTACTTTTAGCTTTCCATTAGCTAACTATTTATTACTTTTATTTATTTATACTTTTAGCTAACCATTACTTTTAGCTATCCGGTAGCGAACTATTGATTACTTTTATTTATTTATTCCTTTTTATTACTTTTAGCTAACTATTTCCATTTGTTTTACCGAGCCATTTCTTTTAGCTAACCTTACTTTTAGCTATCCGGTAGCTAACTATTTATTACTTTTAGCTAACTATTTCCGTTTCTTTTAGCTAACCATTACTTTTAGCTATCCAGTAACTAACTAGCTATCATTTTTCTTTACTTTTAGGTGCTATTATTCTTTTTAGCTATTTAATAATTTTAGTTATTACATTCACTAATGCGTTCCATTACTTCTAGCTATTTACTACTTTTAGCTCTCCATTAGCTAACTATTTATTATTTTTTCAGTACTTTTAGGTATTTCTTACCCATAGCTAATTCTATTAGATATTACCGCTGGCCATCTATTTAATCCATTATTTTAGGGGACTATTTCTCATACTTTTAGCTAGCTATTCATTACTTTTAGCTAACTATTTCCTTTACTTTCAGCTATTTTTTAAATCTATTTAATCCACTACATTTAGCTATGTATTACTTTTAGCTAACCATTACTTGTAGCTATCCAGTAGCTAACTATTTATTATTTTTAGCTATTAATTTCCATTACTTTTCGGTATTTCTTAATTTTAGCTAATCATTAATTACTTTTAGCTATTCATTATTTTTAGCGAAATATTTTGATTGTCTTTAATTACTATTCCTTTTAGCGATCTAACAGTTTTAGCTATTAATTTTAGCAGACTTTTTCCATTATTCCTAGCTTACTTTTAGCTAACTATTATTATTAGCTATCAATTTCCATTACTTTTAGGTATATCTTACTTTTAGCTGTGACCTCTGGCCAACCATTTAATCCATTACTTAAGGGGACTATTTCTCATACTTTTAGCTAACTGTTTAACCAAATAATTTAAGCTAACTTCAACACTGTCCAACAGTTTTAAAGACAAACTCCAACTTTCTTGACTTAACTTTAAAACTAACAAAGTTCATAATTAATGGCACAATTCAAATGGTGCCCATATTTTTTCCAGCATAAGGTCCGATGGTGGTGAACTGGAGGGTCAGGACTGTACATCTCTATCCCAGTGTGACTAAATATGCCAGTTAAATCGATTATCTTTCTCCAGAACTGCTGATTCAACCATTAATGCTTTAACTGGGAGTCTGAAGCCTTTAGCAAGTAGCCACATCTGATTTTATACAACTTAGATTTAAGCTTGACGGGATCCGTGCTGCATTCAAAGCCAACAACTTCTCATGTGTTTCAGAGTCTCTCAGCCCAGATCCTCTCACTGCCAGTCCAACCCCATTCATCTGGTCCCACAACTTCATTTCAGCTAAAGATTTTCCAGGATGACACAATGTTTTTCAGTGCATTGTCCTATTTCTGTCATCGTGCATGTGTTTCCAGAACTGCAGAATGTTCCAGGGTTTCCAGTTTGTGCACCAAGTGTAACAGCTGCTTCAACCCCAAGACTTGTGCTTTAACTGAAGGATCTGAGAAAAAATCCTGCATTAAATGGTTAGCTAAAGTAATAATAACAGGGTACAAGTTGTTTGCTTTAGCTAACAGTAACAGATAAACAGCTTAAATATAAAAAAGTTACAGATAAATGGTTGAAATATCAAAATATGGGCTAAATTGTTGATAACGTTAGCATAATGGTAATGAAATAGCCAACAGTAATGGATAAATTGACAAAATAGTTAGCATAATGCTAATGAAATAGCTAACAGTAATGGATAAATTGACAAAATAGCATAATGGTCATGAAATAGCTAACAGTAATGGATAAATTGACAAAATAGTTAGCATAATGCTAATGAAATAGCCAGCAGTAATGGATAAATTGACAAAATAGTTAGCGTAATGCTAATGAAATAGCTAACAGTAATGGATAAATTGACAAAATAGTTAGCGTAATGCTAATGAAATAGCTAACAGTAATGGATAAATTGACAAAATAGTTAGCGTAATGCTAATGAAATAGCTAACAGTAATGGATAAATTGACAAAATAGTTAGCGTAATCGTAATGAAATGGCTAACAGTAATGGATAAATTGACAAAATAGTTAGCATAATGGTCATGAAATAGCCAACAGTAATGGATAAATTGACAAATTAGTTAGCGTAATGGTCATGAAATAGCCAACAGTAATGGATAAATTGGCAAATTAGTTAGCGTAATGGTAATGAAATAGCTAACAGTAATGGATAAATTGGCAAATTAGTTAGCGTAATGGTAATGAAATGGGTAGAATAATGGGTAAATGGTTTACAGATGGAGGGAGAGTCAGAACAACCACTGCTTCTCTGAATCAAAAGGAGCCAGATGAGGTGGTTTGGGCATCTATGTTGGATGTTTTAGACATGTCCAACCAGGAGAAGACCCCAGGATGTGATGGGAGATGATGTTGGCTGGCCTTGGAACACTGCGGTATCCCCCCATGAGAGTTGGGTTGATGCCTTCACACCTTGGACCTGGATACGCAGGTAAACAGTCAAATCAAACACCTTTAGATCTTGTTGGATGTCATCAGGTAAGAAGGTTCGGTATCTAATAAACCAACTTTCTGTCACTTAATGTGTAATTTCTGTAGAAGCGCAGGAACCCGGGTTTATGTCTGCATCTTTACGACTTTGAAAACATGGTTGATGGCAGCCGATGACATGATTTCTCCTTTGGCACACTGACCCCAACCCGAAGTGGAAACCGGACAATGGCCGTCCTGGTTTGTGTAAACGGGGTCAGATGGAGTCCAGCGGGGTTTGAACAGAGTCAGGCTCAAGGCTGACGGAGAGAAATGAGACATTCCTTCTTTTGTTTCGTCCGTTGGGCTAAAGTCGAGCGGCGCATGAGGCCTGACCTTCACGGCTCCTCCTGTGTGAACGTACAGCAGACAAACACTAGAACCTGCAGCGGTGTTTGCCGTCCGTGGATGTTTCCCTCAGCGAGGAGTCGAAGTATCACCGAGGATTCAGGCCTCCACGGCACCGACACGAAACCATGATGGTTAGAACACACCTGTGTTTACTCTGGAGGTCGTGTACTTTCCATTTACACGTCACGTAGAGTAGAACTACAATTATCAATCAATTAGTTGTCAACTGTTACAATCATTTATTTGTTTAATGTATTTCCTCATGTTTGCTGTAACTACACAGACACCTTATAATCCACAGTGGAGCCTGTTTGAGAGGCTCAGATAGTTGGTTTGTGGGTTTCACAATACTTTCCAAAGTTTTCAGATGTTTAGTGAATGAGGGATTGTGCAGCTATTTTGGAACGGCTGCTGCAAGACGCTATAAATAGAGAATTAAATCAGAGTTTTACTCACACTTTGCCTGTACAGTTACAACCAACCCTCTACATGGGAAGAGAACCTGAAGCTTTAGATGTAACTCACTTTAATAAAGCTTTATTAGCACCTTGAATGTTCACATTCAGCTGATTTAAATGAATAACTGATTGTATGTTTAAAGCTACACTCATGAAAACTGGTTTGGTTTCTTCTCAAAAACATGTATTTTTTTCCTATTCACTTTAGCTTATCTGGTTTGGGTACACGTTTAGTGCTTAGTATGAAAGTGTACTACAACATCTATTAAAAATATTAAAAATAACAAAAAACTATCAGACGTATTATACTAATTTAAAAAATCTAAAATTATTAAAAGATATTTAACTCATTCAACTACACTAAAAATACAGTTTTGCTAATATTTAACAGTCCAACAAATCAAAAACAGCGTGGTACAGAAAATAAACTTTATTTCTGGTGACTTTATTGTCTGTATTTTATCAGTGTTGTAGGAGTTAAACATCAAACTGGTGTCTTTCAACTGGAATGGGGTGAAATATAGAAAGTCTACCAACTGTCATTTTCAGTAATGGTTAGCTAAAAGTGTTAGTTAGCTTAAATTAATAGCTAAAATAAGGAATTAAAATGCTAAAAGTAATAGCAAATAAGGAATAAAATATTTATCTAAAAGTAATAGTTAGCTTAAAGTGACAGGTAGCTAAACAGAATAGTTAGCTAAAAGGGGCAGGTAGCTAAAAGTAATAGTTGGCTAAAATTGACAGGTAGCTAAACGGAATAGTTAGCTAAAAGTGGCAGGTAGCTAAAAGTAATCATTAGCTAAAAGTGACAGGTACCTAATAGTAATGGTTAGCTATTAAGTGACAGGTAGCTAAACAGAATAGTTAGCTAAAAGTGACAGGTAGCTAAAAGTAATAGCTAAAAGTGACAAGGTAGCTAAAAGTAATAGTTAGCTAAAAGTGACAGGTAGCTAAAAGTAATGGTTTGCTAAAAGTGACAGGTAGCTAAACAGAATAGTTAGCTAAAAGTGACAGGTAGCTAAAAGTAATAGCTAAAAGTGACAAGGTAGCTAAAAGTAATAGTTAGCTAAAAGTGAAAGATAGCTAAAAGTAATAGTTAGCTAAATGTGACAGGTAGCTAAAAGTAATAGCTAACAGGGACAATAGCTAAAAGTAATGGTTAGCTAAAAGTAAGGGATTAAATAGTAAATAACACCACATACAAATGGATTAAATAGCTTTAAAAACTTAACTTAAAGTGATAATTACCTAAAAGTAGGGGATCACATAGTTAGCTTAAAGTAATATTTAGTAATATTTAAGTATAGTGTGCAAAAAGCAATCCTTAGCTAAAAGTAATCATTTGTATGGTTAGCTAAAAGCACTAAATGTTTAGCTAAACGTAATGGATACTTCACTAAAAATAAAACTGAAAAACTCGGGATAAAATGGTTAGTTTAAGTAATCTGGATGCATAGTACAGGTGTGTAACGTCTTCTGATGTTTTATTGAGATGAGTATTTTCTGCACAGACAGACAAAGGACTCAGAAGATGAAACCTGTGTGAAAACCTCTGGAGACCCTGGATGAGTCCCTGAAAAACATTTCTGCCCTCCAGCCGCCGATACTCATTAAAGCCAAGGTCAAGATGGCGGCCGAGCCTCGGGCCAGACAAAGGTTTGCTTGGATTTTAGCTGACTCTGTCTTTTAATGGAAACGGCATCACACAGGTTTCACCCATAAGCTTGTTTCCTGCAACAACAAAGAGCTCTGAAATGATAAATGGAATCCTGATGCTAAATTGGATCAGAGATTTTAATCCACTCAGCATTTTGAATAAGGTCACCTGTACGCTGAAGGAGCTGGGTGGTTTGTTAACATGCCAGCACACAGGAAGTCATGCATGTGGCAGTTTTAACAACAGAAACTGGGGTTCATTTGGAAGAAAACTTATTTCTATTCTAATCCAACAGCTTTTATTCAAGTCAGACGAAAGACAAACTGTGTCACTGGTGGATTTTGGCTAAAAACATTCATTCGAACTACACAAAAGACTACAAAAGCCTTTAAACTACACCTTTACCATGATCAGGTAGGTATACATCCACCCATCTATTTACTTTCTACTATCCAGACTCGGGGCTCGGTGTCAGCAGCATTTTCCAGCTCTTCCTGGTGGATCCAGAGGTGTTCCAGGGCCAGATGAGATACGTTATCCATCTACTGTGGTCCCAACCTGAAGAGAAGCCAAGAAAACCTCCAACGGAAAAAGATATCTAAACTCCCTCAACCTTCAACAATGAGTCCAACTCATGGCAAGTGGTTTTAACATTTAATAATTAGACTAGATATGTACTGTTTATCTGTAATTGTATTCTTCCTAGTCAAAAAGTACATTTCCATATCCGTGTTGTTATACTAGCGGGAAAAATAGCGTCTCTTTGTGTTCATTTTTATGGACATCTGCAGCTGAGTCATGACTAGTACTAATTCTAATATCAGATATCAACAGTTTAATTCTAACTCATCGTAAGTCTACTTCATATATATATGATTATCAGAAATATACAAGTACTAGTTCAGACTGTCCGTCCTCCAACTGTATTCACGTATCAATGGTGTTGCACAGATTCTCGTATATGTAGACAAACTGACATGTCAAATGAAGTTGCTGATGTCTGTTATGACGTTAGAAGCTACAAAGAGTTGGAGGTGGTTTCACTAGTAGAGCAGTAACGGAGCATCAGAGCAGTTTGAGGCAAAAGTTTTGGTAAATTTCTACGATAAGTTGATTTAATTCTGCACAAACTAACTGATAATGATAACTGCTCTTCTCCACCACAGAGGCCGCACTCTTTCATTTTAAACCAGAAATGAAATCTATCTATCGACCTATCTGTTACCAATTTATCCATCCATCCATTCACCGTCTGTCCGTCCGTCCATCCATCCATCCATCATCCAGTCATCCATCCATCCATCCACCATCCATCCATCCATTCATCATCCAGTCATCCATCCATTCATTCATCCATCTATCCATCCATCCATCATCCATCCATCCATCCATCCATCCATCCATCCATCCATCATCCATCCATCTATCCATCATCCATCCATCCATCATCCATCTATCCATCATCCATCCATCCATCATCCATCCATCCATCATCCATCCATCCATCTATCCATCATCCATCCCTCCATCCATCCATCCATCCATCCATCCATCATCCATCCATCCATCCATCATCCATCCATCCATCATCCATCCATCCATCCATCCATCATCCATCTATCCATCATCCATCCATCCATCATCCATCCATCCATCATCCATCCATCCATCTATCCATCATCCATCCCTCCATCCATCCATCCATCCATCCATCCATCATCCATCCATCTATCCATCATCCATCTATCCATCCCTCCATCCATCCATCCATCCATCCATCCATCATCCATCCATCTATCCATCATCCATCCATCCATCATCCATCCATCCATCCATCCATCCATCCATCATCCATCTATCCATCATCCATCCATCCATCATCCATCCATCCATCATCCATCCATCCATCTATCCATCATCCATCCCTCCATCCATCCATCCATCCATCCATCCATCCATCCATCCATCATCCATCATCCATCATCCCATCCATCCATCCATCATCCATCCATCCATCTATCCATCATCCATCCCTCCATCCATCCATCCATCCATCCATCCATCATCCATCCATCTATCCATCATCCATCCATCCATCATCCATCCATCCATCCATCCATCCATCCATCCATCATCCATCATCCATCCATCTATCCATCATCCATCCATCCATCATCCATCCATCCATCCATCCATCCATCCATCCATCCATCCATCCATCCATCCATCATTCATCCGTCCATCCATCCATCCATCCATCCATCCATCCATCGATCATCCATCCATCATCCATCCATCCATCCATCCATCCATCCATCTATCCATCCATCCATCCATGTACAACTGTAAGTGATTTAGTTTTTTTGTTTAACAGGTAAACATAAAAGAAAAGCCAAAACCCCTAATCTGAACAGTGTTTAATTCATCTTTTGTTTAATTTTGACACCTGTAATGGATTTTCTAGTGTTGGTTTTGAAACAGCGAACAAACTTATGTTTGTTTTCTTCTTGAAATGACTAATGATTTACATGATAGTTCTCTCAGGAAAATCTTGGAGGCAGATTTTTGACAGGTCAAAGCCGAATCGAGATTGGGATGAATAAATTTACAAAACAAACAAGAAGACACATGTTGAAGTTCTGAATAGGATGATTAGTGTTATTTATGTAGCTTGTTGCTCTGCATTTTCATAACTGGATGTAAAGGAGGGACTGAATCATGAATAAGGTGTCGTTTGTTTTCAATATTTGACCTCTAAAAACTGCTTTGTTCAGTCGGCTGTGTTGTTCACTGGTGTTTTTCCACTGACTGACTGACTGAGCTCCGCCACACTGATTAAAAAGGAGTGTTTCAGGTGATTCTTCTGCGCCGTGACTCAAATGAAATGCATCTGAGGGTCTTCGGCTGCATCGATTCTGCGACCTGCAGGACGTCGGCAGCTCAGCCTCGGAGCCGGGGAGCCGAGCGGAGGGAGGGAGGGAAGATAAATAAGCCCATAAAGGATGCTTTTAGTCAGCCGAGGAGGTGCGGAGGAGAGGGGGCTCCGGTCAAACAGTCCCCAGGCTTGTCGGAGGCTGCATTGCAGAGGGAGATAGGGGAGCCGGTTGGGGGCGTCCAGGGAGGGGAGGGCTGCCAGGCGGCCAGACGGGACGGTGCGACGGAGGAGGAGGAGGAGGAGGAGGAGGAGGAGGACTCTGCTGCAAACAGGAGGTGCTGATGCTGCAGAGCTGAGGAGCTATTCAGGCTTCATGGTGCGAATCAGGAGCCGCCGGGATGGAGAGCAGAAGAAGAAGAAGAGCCAGAGAGCCGGATAGCTGCTGCCCAGAGACCACCTCCCAGCTGGGGGGCTTCATGCCCTGGGACAGTCCTGGGAGATAGAAGGAGGAGGAGGAGGAGGCGGAGGAGGAGGAGGAGGAGGCGTGCTGGAGGGTGGTGGTTTAAGGCTGCCCTGCTGTATTTTTGGATGTGGGATCTCCTGAATTAAGCGAGCAAGCTGGAATAAAGATGTAGTGTGAGCTGGAGGAAGGAGGGGGACAGAACAAGGAGAGCGCTGTGCTGAAGGGGAGGAGAGGGCTGGACGTCCCGGACCCACGGACCCAGATCTGGGGGGAGACGAACGCCGAGGGTCCACCGGATCAGGAAGGTAAGGAGCTCCGGTTCTCCTGGTTTACATTCACCGTCTCTGAAACTTAAAGAACAAACAGGGTTGAATGGATGAATGAAAGTATTGAGCTGCACTAAGTGGACGGAAAGTTTCAGCACAAGTGGAAGAAGCAGTTTGGATGTTTGAACGAGGACCAGCGGCTCTGAAGAAGCTCAGTTCCTCTGTGAAGTGACTCAGTGAGTGTTTGTGGACATTACCGCTGGTTTCGTGTCTTTGTGCTGCTGCTGCTGGCAGACAGCGACCGTTAGGAACCAGCCCGGCTCAAGGTTTTTTGGCGTCTCCTGAGAAAAACGCTGGTCTGTTTGATTTTCCATGGCATCAGTGCAGAACCTGCCCGGTCTGGTGGCGCTTCTTTTTTTTTTTTTTTTTAAATCACACAAAGCCTGCTGCTATTTGACAGCCAGCCTGAACACAGCGAGCCCTCAGGTGGAGCAGATGTGCTGCTGGGACCGGGTCACTTTCCAAGCAAGAAATTAAACATGTAGAAGTGGAGCTGACACGTCTGGCAGGACCGCTAGCAAACTTCTGGTAGCTTTAGACGGATTATAGCTGCAAACTTTGTCCAGATAAATGTTTAACTTTCGTCAATATTGATCATTTTTTAAGATTTAATGATAATAATAAGAATAAAAACCAGCAGAATCAAAGTTTCTCTTGAATTTAGCCACTTTAGCCTATTCTTTAAGGTGCACAGGTGATTTTTTAATGTTAACACAACAATGGAAGGCACACAAATAAGTAGATTAATCACATAAATCAAAATAAATGGGAATAATTTCACCTTGATGCACACTGAGTTGAATACCTGAGGTAGAGGGAGGGCAATGAGTCTTTCGTCTTTTATGAACGTTTGATGCCTTCAAGTGAAACGACCAACTCTTGTCGTAGGTTTACTTCTCTGCATATAAGACCTCAGTAAACCAACGTGTCGTGTCGGAGCGTGCAGAACAGCTGCAGTCGGTCATGTGGCTGTTTGTGATACCAGTTTTTGTGACTGGTCCGGCTTCGTCTGGGTTCCACTGAACTTTCTGGCCTGTTTAAACCGTTGTTGGTCCCCTTCGATCTCACTGACCTGAGGCCACGAAGCTGCAAACAAGGTCTGGGTGATAAAACATTTATTAGAATCTAATCAGAGAGTCACATTATTCTGAAATACGGCCTTCTGCTTGATAAATACTTTCACTTTCTGCGTGGGCGATGAAACTATACTATACTATTTTCTTTGGCATGAACAAACTCAAAGCGTGCCCAAGAGTACCTGGCTGCAGACCTCCACTGTCAGGACAGGAAGGAAAAAAAAGAAAAGTACATTTAAAGCTTTCTTCCCCCAACCCAACCGGTCGAGGCAGATGTCCTCCCTCCCTGAGCCTGGTTCTGTCGGAGGTTTTTCTTCCCCCCTTCCCTACTATGGGGGGTTTTTGGTTCCTTCCCACCGTCGCTGACTGCTGCTCATAGGGAATCCAAAAGCAACCTTGGATTGTTGGGTTTTCGGTTTCCTGTTCTTTCTTACAATGTTTAGCGCTATGTGACGACTTGTGTTGTAAATATGCGCTATATAAATAAAACTGAATTGAATTAAAGCGTCCAGTCCGGTAGGTGGCGGTGACGCATGTGAAGTTGGTTTGCTAACCGCTAATTAAATCAAAAGAAGAAGCAGCCGTTTAACGAGTGGTTGTGGCTGTTTCTCATTATGTTTCCACAGTACTACCATGACTGTGACACAACATTTAGTTTTAAGATTATTTGAGGCAATAAAGTGGTTGTATAAACATCAAATTCTGCTTATAAATTTACTCCAACGATTTCTTAGATGTGCGTGTCCCCGTTAGACAGCTACTATCGGGCGGTCAGCGCTCACAGCTCCCCGCTGACAGCAGCCTTAGCTCGGATAGACTTTCTGAAATCTGCCGCTGGCTCTGACGGTTCTGTAGCAGGATAGAAGTAGTTTTACGGGAATCTAACGGTCACACTTTTGTTATTTAATGTCCCCGGTCGCCGACTTTGTCATTATATTAGTAATTATTGTGTTTTCTTCATCACCTGTAGCACGTCTTTGTTCTATTCTTATGACTGTAACTGTGCATTAAAAATAACATTTAAGGATTTTTCTGTTAGCAGGCTTAAAAACTCACAATGGGGCTCATTCTCAAAATAACAAGTTTAATATAAAAATTGAAACGATATCTAATATAGATCAGTGGTTCTCAACTGGTCCAGCCTCAGGACCCACTATGTCTCTATTAATGACAGTTGTGACCCAAATTGTTGAAGTTTGCTGTTCCTGTTAACAAATTAAGGTTTATTTGGGTGTAGTCTCAACACATTTTGATACAATTTAGGAAAATTTTGGGTTATTTTTTTGCTAGTTTTGGTATATTTGGACGCTTTTGCCAAGTTCTGGGCATATTTTGTTCCATTTTGACAGATTCTGAGCACATTTTGGTTCATTTTTGGGACGTTTTAGCTGAAATTTCTCCAATAAGCTGGCAGAGTCAAATCTAGATGTTAATAATGGGCAACTACTGGCGTCACCACCACTAAATATCCTGCTACTGAAGGCAAACTGTGTCATAAGAAACACATCCTTCAAAATAAAAGAGTTTATACCACCACTTGCCATGCTTCTGCGACCCTCTAAAAATGGCTTCGTGACCCACTTTTGGGTCCCGATGCACCAGTTGAGAACCACTGATGTAGTAGATTTTACATTGTGTTGCTAACTAATTAATGCGTTAGCGGGAAAATTAATTCCACCGGAAGTGCGATTTTATTTTGTAATGCATCCCGTGCATTTCCTGTCCTCCCAGTGGAGGTCTGCGGCCAGGTGCCTCTCCAGCGTGTCTCCCTGCCTGGTTCATAAACAGCCTCATGTTCCTTGATAATAAACGCTTTGCACTATTACGGCATTTTCTCAGCTTACAGCAATCAAATGGCTCCACAGTGTGTTTCTCACTCACCTGTTCACACCCCGGTGGTGGCAGAGCTGCCACACAAAGGGCTCGGCTCTGGGTTTGACGTCTCACCTACGGACACTTGGGTCAACATGCCGACCTCTGGATCAGTGGACAACCTGCTGGAGGTGTCAGAATGAAGCGTATCACTGTCAGTTTCCCGTGAATGAGAAGATGAAGAAGAAGCAGGAAACAGATTTAACCCACTGAACTCCGAGCAGCAGTTTCTATATGCGTTTTGCTCTCATCATCATCATCATCGTCACTCGTTTTTCACTGCAGTGTAAAATCCTGCACCTCTGTGGAAACAGAACAACCATGAAGACGGAGGAGAAACTCAGAATCTGTGCAGAATGACAGAAATAATTTTTCAAAAATGAAGAATCAAGTTGAATTTTTTTTGATTATTTATTCTACAAAAATTGAAAAAAACCTGGAGTAAACATGCAGGACGTTTTAGTAAGTGTCCACAGGTGTTACCAATACTGGAAAATAAATGGTGACTCTACATGCTTTAATATTTGATTATCGCTGCTCTGTGTAAACACTGCCTACAGTTCAGCCGAGGAGTCTGTGAATTCTCTCTACTCTGCACATAAAATTAAAAAAGATGTCTCCCCATGCTGGATGTATCTCCAACTACTGTCTCCTCTGTTCACTGTTTCTGCTGCTTTTATTCTACCGATCTAGTAGGTTTGATTGTGGAAACACTGCCTGCAGTTCAACCCGGAAACTGTCCAAATTTTTGCACCGTGACTGTCAGTTGCAGCCGAGTCAGTCGTGGCTTCACAGTCGTGCAGAATTTTTAGTTTTTTACAGAATCTTTTTCAGAAGCTTCACCGTCCACGACTTCAAGAGCTCATAAGACCTCTGCATGGTGTTGGTGCCTGCAGACTGGTGGAGTGTTGAGGTGAACTCCCACCAGCAGGTCTGAAGGCAGCTGTCTTTAAAAAAAAAACAGCAAAATGACACCAGAAACTGTAAAACGAGAAAGAATTCCTTAGATTTTCATCTTTCTGATGGTCCTTGAGGTAATCATGTGTGACACAGCCAAATCTAAGCCTGGAATCACCTCATTCCCCATACGTCATTTAATATAACATATTATAATCGCCATAAATAAACGGTTTGCATTAACCACATTCTGTAAAAAACAAAAAATTCTGAGTTTTCTGTCGCAACTCTGAAGCCATGACTGACTCAGCTGTGATCAACAGTCACACGACAAAAAATCTGAGAGTGTTCAGGTTGAACTGCAGGCAGTGTTTCCACAATCAGACCTACTAGATCAATAAAATAAATGCAGCACGGCTCAGAAACAGCAAACAGAGGAGGAAGTTGTTGGAAGATACATCCTTTCTTCTAGTCATGGTTGTTCTGTTTCCATGGAGGTGCAGGACTTTATGTTGCAGTGAAAAATGAACCAACAGTGAGCAGAAAACACGTTGGGTTTAAGGCCGGTACACACTCCAGGATAATCAGGCCGATTTTTGTCCCGATCTTCTCCTTATGATCAAAGCCAGCAAAGGCCCGACTGTCAGATGTTTGCAAACCACATGGTGTCTGATGTTCCTGTGGGGTGTTAAGAGTGATCTTGTCTGGTCCGATTCGCTCGGAAGGAGAGATCGTAAGTAATGAACATGTTTAATATTTGCGACTATAAACCCTGTAGTGTGTGGGGGTTTCCTCCGATGTCACGTGTACCAGATTTAAGCCAATCAGAACGCGAGCTGAGTCAGCTGACTGACGGAACAGGAAGTAAAAACAAACAAGTAGAGTTACCGTCGCTAAAAGTTTTAATCAGATTAATCATGATGATGGATTAATCCACACTAACGCGTCAATTTTGACAGACCTAAAGAATCTCTGCCCCTTGGCTCAGAGATCTGGATGGTCTGATGAAAAAACAGCTTCAATTCTAGTAACAGTAACGGTGTTATAATGATGGGAAGAGTAATCAATTAGATTAGTCGTTACTGAAGAAAGGAACACCGTTATTTATAGCGCTGTTATTCCATCATGTTTGTTTACACTGAAGTCACGTTTGACTACGCGAGATTTGGAATATTGAGCGTGAAGAACCTGATAGTCTGATGAAGGATCTCATAATGTGTGGTTCGCTAACACCACACTATAAGATCAGAAGAGAGAGATCTTGTGCGATCTGTCTTTTGTTATCTTCAAGTGTGTGTCTCTAAATCTGAAGAATCCTGTAGTGTGTGCCGGCCTTTAGAGGGTTAATGGGAAACAAAGCAAGCTGGAATACAACATAATTATCCTTTGAACTGAGTCAGGTGTCAACAAACTACACCTCCAAAGTTATGTGTCGACTGTGTGAGCTTCTAAATATGAAATAAAATCTTAAATGTCCGTCTCTGCTTCGGCCACCAGCTGACGTCACTCAAAGGAATCATTTCGTGGACGCTACCTTCCAGCCTCCCGCCTCCCCTCCCGCTCCTTCGCTCCACCCAGCAGTCATTTCCCAAACTCGTCTCCCCTCCCTCCCCTCCCTGCTTTCTAAAAGTCCCTGCTCTGGGCCAAACCCATCACTCACCTTCCCTCCATCCAGCCTCAGAGCCAGGAAGCCTTCACCGGCATCCACCTGGTTAACGGGACCTTTGCTCTCCATCGTTTACCACCTGGATCTACCTGCATCCTGGACCTTCTGTGAGTTGATGACATGGATCCCCACCTGGATCCAGAGACCACAGAGCGGCTCTCTTCTTTAACCTGAAGGATTGATTTCACACTGAAGATTACAGGGTTTTCTGAGATGACAAAGGTGATGACACGCTTGTTTTTTCCCTTCTTGCACAATTTCAGTAACGCTTGGTTTCTGTGGATTTCTGCTCAAGTAGAAACTCGTCTCGCTGCTTTCCTGATGAGCGTCGCTTCACTTTAGCCGCTTCAGTGACAGTTTATAAACCACAAACACGTCGCTGGTGGCTGTTTGCGTCTTTAACTCCCCTCCTGAGCGTCCAGATGTAACCTTCAGGGGTAGCCGCTCCTCAGCGTTTAATCCCGGCCCTCCAACAGCCCCTCTTGTTCTGCCCCTCTAATCAAACCGTCTGCCGGTCGTCTGCCTCGAGGCGTCCCGACCGGTGGCTTTAATCCGCCGTGGATCTCACACTGAGCTTTTCGTACACGAATCCCAGATGGACGTCGGGGATCGGAGACTTCTGAAGCTGCCAAGTGGTGGGATTAGCTTGAATAATGTAAATAAAACAAACAAAAATTACTACTATTATTACTTGATACGATAAAGGAGGACTTGAGCCAGATATAACAAGAGAATAAATGCAAAGGAAGTAAGATATAAGTATGATATATTACCAAAATAAAAGAAACAAGTGAGCTAAAATACGAGAATAGAAATGTAAGAAGTCCGTCTTATTTCAGCTCCACGTGTCTGATTTGCCTGAAATTTTTATGGCATAAAATCTAAATATTTATTAAGCTAAATGTGAAATTTCACCTTGATATATCAAACACTTTCGGAGATACTATCACTTTTTATAACTGCCCGTTTTGCCCACTTTCAGCAGGTTTTTTCTCACGTTAAAATTTAAACCTGCTTGAATGAAAACGTCTCAGGAGCTGGAACTCGTGCCCGAATTTAAAATCTACATATCGTCTCAGTTATATTTTAATTAAACCACATTCAAAATCTGTTCCACTTGGATTACTTCATCTACAGATACGCTTGTTTTTATGGTGCAACTCGTCAAACTGGCTCAATTGGTTCTCAAAATTCATTTTTTTGAGTCTTGTGATGAAGTATTTCAAATTGAAAGTATTAAATATGTTTATTGTTGTATTATTATGACATGCAGCTACATCTGGTTCAGAAAATACCACTAGTTGATGTCTGCGTTATTAATTTTCTGGTTAGTATGAGCTCAAAGATGGGACTTTTCATGACGGCTTCAATTTTTATTTCATATTTCAACTCACCCATAATGAGAAATTATTTGATCTGTTTGTCCGATATTATAGATTCTGAATCAATGACATGATGAGAAACAACAGTGAAGATTTCAGGTTTTTATCTCTAATAGTTCCTGAGATATTGTCGTTCAAACAGCCCCATGTTTCAACGTGAGCCCCAGAGCATGATGCTGCCGCCTCCATGCTTGACAGTAGGGTTGATGTTCTTGGGGTTAAAAGTTTCAGATTTGTGGTCATTGTGTTCGAGCAGAACGTTACTGATGACCTGAGATGGAATAATAAGCAGGACTGGTGATGAAAACTGGGTGTCCGAAAAGCAGAACAGTTGTCTAAAAGCGATTATTAGCTTAAAATAATGGTTGTTTGGTGGAAGTCAGAACTATTAGCCTCCAAAGTGACTGTTGTGAGAGCTAAAAGCAGGTGTTGAGATGTTTAGGAACACAGTGGTCGGGTTCATTTGTGTTTTCATGACAAGGTCAAATGTTGGTTCCTCTACAGAAACACGTTGTTGTCTTCTGGAGCACAAAGTAAATAATAATAACAATAATAATAATAATGTTTAGAGTTGTGGCTTTACTGCAGGAATAGAACTAACTAAACTGTTTTTGCCACATTGGCTTCAGAAATGTGACTTTATTTTTCAGAAGGACTGATTTGATGCTCCAGATTCGTATGATCTGTAATAATCAGATGTTATCTCAGCCTATAACTTACTGTAGATTCTCCAGTTGGATCACACCATTTTTATTGTATATAAATTAGAAAAAAATATATCATTTTATTGGGATTTGCATTAATTATTATTTGATTTATATTAAGGATTAAAACATGGTAAATGTTTTTTTAAAATCCCTGTTTTGTAAAATTACAGATAATTAAATCACAGGAAAAAATAATTATTTAAACATAAAAATGTAGAAAAAAAATTGTAAAAATAAATAATTTATATTCACATGAAAACTCTGTATTTATATAATTAGTATTTCATTCTTTTACAGTGTTTGACCATAAAATGTCGATATCCTTATAGTATTTAAATCAGAATTTTTATTATTTACTATATTATTAAAATTATTATTATTATTATTTTTATCATTATTATTATTATATATTGCCATTATTTGAAAGAAAAACTGCACTAATTGGGGACTGAAAAATCAAATATTTTTAAAACTTTTGTCTGATAGATTTTTCTTGTTTTGTTGAATTACAAATAATTAAATCATATAAAATATTATTTATACATGAAAATGTAAAAGAAAGTTTATAAAAACAACAACAACAATAAAACAAAAACAAAACCAGGCCAAAACTGTAAAAAATATTCACATCAAAATCACTGTTTTTAAAAATAGTATTTTGTTCTTTTACGATGTTTCACAATAAAATGACACTATTCTTATAGTATTTAAATTAGACAGAATTATTATTATTATTTTCTAGATTTTGCCATTATTTCATAAAAATAATGTAAATTGGGGAACTGAAAATTGTAATTTTTAAATGTATTATTTGACAGATTTCCCTTGTTTTATTAAATTACAGATAAATAACTCACAGAAGAAAAATATGATTTACACTAAAAAATGTAAAACATGTAAAAATAAAGAAACAGACCTGAACTGTATAATGTAATAATATTCACATGAAAAATCTGCATTTTTATAAATGTTATTTCTTTCTTTTATAATGTTTCACCATAAAATGACAATATTCTTATATTAATTAAATCTGAATTATTACTATTTTCTAGATTTTTCCATTATTTGACTGAAAAAAGAAATTTAAATATAAATTGGGGAAAGACAAAGAGTAAATATTTTAAAAGATTTTTATTTGACTGATTTTACCTGTTTTGTTAAATCACAGAAAAAAAAATATTGTTTACACATAAAAATGTAAAGAAAAAAAAAGTAAAAACAAAAAAGGCCCAAAAAATAAAAAACAAATCTAAATAGTCTTCACATGAAACATCAATATTTATATAAATAATATTTCATTCTTTTACAGTGTTTTACCACAAAATTACCTTATAGCATTTAAATCTGAATTATTATAAATTTGTATATTATTATTTAATATATTCATTATTGTTGTTATTATTATGACTACATATTGCTGTTTTTTAATAAAGAAAAAATACATAAATTGGGGACTAAAAGATAATAAATACTTTTTTAATTTTTTATTTGACAGATTTTCCCTGTTTTGCAAAACATCTGTAATTTAATTAAATTACAGATAACATCTAATAAAATCACAGGAACAAAATATTAATTTTACAGTTTTACAGTATTTAGATTGGCTAAAAAATATATAATTATTTTTACAGTATTTCCTGTTATTTTCTTTTTATTTACAGTTTATGAACTTGACAGGGTATCATGAGTTTTAAATGTATTTTTTCTGACATCCTCGCTGCCAAATCTTTGGTTGGTTTTTTAAATATTTTTTTTACAGTGTACAACCAGAATAAGTCATCATGAGGGAAAAAACAGCAGCGAACAGAAAAACGTCAGTGTCTGTTTTATAGAAATGAGGTTTGTGGTACTGAGATGACTGTGAAGAGCCTCTAATGACCGTGATGACAGAGCAGCCGAGGGGAGATGCTTTGTGTCGGATCCAAAACCTTGATTTGCAAAATTCCCCCTTTTTATTATGACCGGACCTCAAATATCACATCGTCGGATTCTCCTGAGGGGTTTATCCTCCCAGCAGAGCTCAGAGCCAGAATGTAAATCTGTACGTCCACTGAATGCAACATATAAGTGTGAGTCTGTCCTGCAGCCGAGGCCAGGTGGGGCCGGAGGTGGGTCCATGAATGAAAGGCCAGGATTGTTCCCGTCCTGGTCCCGAGCTCCGTCCAGACCCCGCCTGGCCTTTAATTAGAGCTATTAACCCAGAGAGAGGAGGACCGGGGGGCTGACGGGAGGAGGGGGTTGGATTATTACTGTAGCAGCAGCAGGAGGAGCAGTGGTGGGAACAGCAGCAGCAGTTTAATTAAACTAGAAGAAGCAGCAGAACAATGTGGACCCTCATAGACAGTTTACATTCATCTGACGGCATCTTAGCTTCATCGTCAGGTTAGCACTAATAATAACTTCACTTGTGTAGCGTCTTTCCAGGACTTTGGAGGAGCTTTGATTCGTACGTTTTCAGCCCAAACACTGTAGGAAGTCCTGAAATCTCCAGGTGTCCCGTGCTGTGTTCGCTTGCTTTCCAAGAAAACGAGCGTCAAATGAGACAAAACATGGAAACAAATTCAAACAAATGAACAGGATGCAGTGAAATAAAGATGAAAGAGTCAAGCCAAGTCAGTGTTCCATTGAAAAGTGGTGTAAAACTAATCCATTGAGTCTAAATATGGGGTGAAAACCTTCAGGAATTCACATAATAAGGGATAAAACGCTCCAAAAATATATAGGAAATGCTACTTTACTTGACGAGAACGTGGATAATAATGCACATAAATGCCAAAAACCTAGATATTAATGCACAAATGTAGAAAAAACCGTAAAAAGTACCAAAAATCTAGATAATAACACACAAAGGTGTCATAAAATCATAGATATTAACACAGAGGTGTCAAAACTGGAGTTAATGCTGCATAAAAGTGTAAAAAACCTGGATGTTCATGTATAGAAGTGTAAAAAGGGTGGACATTAAAGCACATATATGTCATAAATCCAGAGATTAATAAATATATTATCAATAAATTCAATAAATTAGATATTCATGCAAAAAGGTGTCAAAAACCTGGATAGTAACGCACAAAATGTAAATAATCTGGATATTAACAGACAAAAGTATCAAAAAAACTATAAAATGATGCAAAAAATGCAAATAACTAGAATATTATCAAGAAAAGGGTTAAAAAAAAGCCACAAAAATGTCAATGATCTGGATATTAAAGCATAACAGTGTGTTTTCTTAGTGTGAGACCCTCCACATGTTTGTTTACATTCTTCTTCCAGAGGTCAGCCTGTGGCTCCGCCCCCTGATGACATCACACAGTTGAGCAGTAGTTTTACTGGCTGAGAGTCGGTTCGTGTTTCCTCCTCGGTCGCTGTGATTTAACCGACTGACGTGTTTTCAGCTGACGGGGGCCAATGAAAGGGTCCACTCAGCCGAACAGGAAGTGACACTCTGGTGGCCTAACGAGGATCCACAGGGCCCCTCTGTCGGAGCTCTGGGGCCCGTTAGAGTCACCTGACCTCCGTACAACAGACCTGTGTGGTGTAACTGAGGAAACATGTTCACGCTGATCACATGTGAAGGTTTCACACAGGAAACAGGAGAAACACGTGCAGCAGTGGGAATGTTTCAGCTCGGTACATCCAGACAATAATAAAACATCAGACAGCCGATGGTTCTACCTTGATTAGTCAACGATGACGACAACTGATGCTGAAGTTTGGTTGTTGTCCAGCTGTATGACAACTTTTACAACATCTCTGTGAGGCTGACCAGAGAAAAAAGGTATAAATCAAGGTATTAATGCACAAAAATGTCAAAAACTTGGATACCAGCCCACAAGAATGTAGATAATCTGGATATTAACACACAAACTTGTCAAAAATCTAGATATATATGCATGAAAGTGTGAAAAACCTGGATTCCAAATTGCACTCCAAAAATGTCATAAACTTTAATATGATTTCACTAAAGTCTCAATAACTGGATATCGGCGACCAGAAGTAGAAAAAACTTAAATATCAAATACAAAAGTTGATAAAAATCTAAATATTATTGCACAAATGCGTTAGAAATCTACATACTAACACATAAAAATGTCAAAAACTTGGATACCAGCCCACAAAAGTGTCATAAATCTGAATATAATTGCACTAAAGTGTTGAAAACTTGGTCATTAGTATACAAAGGTGTTAAAAATGTAGATATTAACACAGGAAAATGTCAAAAACCTAAATGACAGCATACAAAAGTTGACAAAAACCTGAATATGATTGGACTAAAGGCACTAAAGTGTCAAAAACCTCAATATTATTGCATAAATGGGTAAAAAATCTAGATGCTAACACTCGAAAATGTCAAACACCTGGATATCAGCCCACAAAAATGTAGATAATCTGGATGTTAACACACAAAAGTGTCAAAAATCTGGATGTTAGTGTACAAAAGTGTTAAAAACTTCAATATAATTTAACTAAAGTGGCAAAAATCTGGATATGATTGCACAAACGGGTCAAAAATCTAGAAACTGACAGAAAAATGTCAAAAACCTGGATATAATTGATCTAAAGTGGCAAAAATCTGAATATTAATGCACAAATGGGTCAAAAATGTAGATATTAACACACAAAAATGTAAAAAAATTGGATATCAGCCCACAGAAATGTAGATAATCTGGATAGTAACACACAAACTTGTTAAAAATCTAGATATGTATGCCTGAAAGTGTGAAAAAACCTGGATATTAGCACACAAAAGTGTCATAAACTTGAATATAATTGCACTAAAGTGTCTAAAATCTGGATATTATTGCACAAGTGGTGTCAAAAACCTGGACATTAGTGTACAAAAGTGTTTAAAATCTCAATGTTATTGAACAAACCTGTTAAAAATCTACATATTAACACACAAAAATGTCAAAAACTTGGATATCAGTGCACAAAAAGTGTTAAAACCTTCAATATTATTGCACAAACGGGTTAAAAATGTCGATATTTATGCACGAAAGTTTGAAAAATCTGGATACCAGCACACAAAAGTGTCAAAAACTTGAATATAATTGAACTAAAGTGTCAAAAACCTGAATATTATTGCACAAATGGGTCAAAAATGTAGATACTAACACAGAACATGTCAAAACCCTTGATATCAGCATACAAAAGTTGACAAAAACCTGAATATGATTGGACTAAAGGGTCAAAAATGTAAATATTAACGCATAAAGTGTGAAAAACCTCAATATTATTGCACAAACGGGTCAAAAATCTAGATACTAACTCACAAAAATGTCAAAAACCTGAATATCAGCCCACAAAAATGTAGATAATCAGGAAGTTAACACACAGAAGTGTCAAAAAATCTAGATATGTATGAAAAACCTGGATACCAGTGTAGAGAAGTAGTTAAAAACCTGAATATAAATAAATAAAAATGGCAAAAACATGGATTTCAGGCTACAAAAATATAGATAATCTAAATATTAGCACACTAAAGTATCAAAAATCTAGATATACATGCATGAAAATGTAAAAACTTGGATATCAGTGTACAAAAGTGAAGATAGTCTGGACATTAACACACAAATTTCTCAAAAATCTAGATATATATGTACAAAAGTGTCAAAAATTGAAATATAATTGAGCTAAAGTGTGAAAAATCTGGATATCAGTGTAGAAAAGTGTTAAAACCTCAATATGGTTCCACAAACGGGTGAAAAATTTAGATACTAACACACAAAAATGTAGATAATCTGGATATTAACGCACAGAGTTGTTAAAAATGTAGATATATATGCCTAAAAGTGTTCAGATGGAGCTCTCCTGAAGCTCTGGTCGTCGGTTCCCCTTCTCATAAACCCTTTTAAAACCCTCTTTAATCCTTATCTTTCCTCCCCCTCCAGATGCCCTCTCGCTGCAGGAATGCGCTGAACATCGTGGTCACCACCCTCTTCGCGGCGGTGGTCCTCTTCACCATCCTGCTGGCCTACGTCACAGGTGACCTCCGCCTACAGGACCATCCACCTGGGGGTAGGAGTGACGCTGCGATGCTCATGTGTCTTGTCTCCTCTGTTGCCAAGGTTACCAGTTCATCCACACCGAGCAGCACCACCTCTCCTTCGGCCTCTATGGTGCCTTCCTCTCCCTCCACCTCTTCCTCCAGAGCCTCTTCGCCTTCCTGGAGCACCGGCGGATGAGGAGTCCGGCCCGGCCTCAGCACCTCCGCCGGTCCGTGGCGCTCTGCATCGCCGCCTTCCAGGAGGACCCCGACTACCTGAGGAAGTGCCTGCGCAGCGTCCGCCGGATCTCCTTCCCGGGCCTGAAGGTGGTGCTGGTGGTGGACGGGAACCGGCCCGAGGACCGCTACATGATGGACATCTTCCAGGAGGTGATGGGCGGCGCCGACCAGGCCGGCAGCATGGTGTGGAAGGGGAACTACCACAGCGACGGCAGCGGAGGGGGAGGCGTCGGAGGCGGAGGGAGGAGCACGGTGCACATGGAGGAGGCGGGACGAGTCGCTCGGCTGGTCAGAGGATGCAGATTCTCCTGTGTCATGCAGGAGTGGGGAGGCAAGAGGGAGGTGATGTACACCGCCTTCAAAGCTCTGGGGGACAGCGTGGACTATGTGCAGGTAGGAAACACTAGCACAAAAAATAATATAACATAAAACAAGCAGGTAAAATAGCTATATGTCATTCTAGTGTTGTTGCTTCCAGCTGTTTAGGACTCTTTCCTCTGATGACCTTTAACAACAGACAGCACCAGGATCCATACGGCAGATATTCATGTATGAAAGTGTCACAAAGGCTAGTCAGAGAACCCAGGCGTGGACAAGGAGACTGACGGTTCAACAAAGAATTTATTCAACAACGAAATGAAACCGAAACGAATACAGATGGAGAAAACTAAACCAAACCTCAAACAGAAAACAAGTTAAACTACAAAACCTTACTAAGGCCCCGTCCACACGAAGACGAGCCCAGGCCTGAGCGCACAAATAGTTCCTCCAACCCGTGTATCGTCCACCAAGCCGGCGTTTTGGGGGTCTGAAAATGATCCTTTCTGAACCTAGGTCCCAGAGTGCAAAGATCTGAAAACACCGTTGTTACACCCTGTCTGCTTCTTTTTCTGACACACTTCCGTCATAGCTCCGCCTCTCGATAAATGCGCCAAACTCATAAACGATAACAACAATGTCTCCGTATAGTGCTGCGTATGTCCTGCTGATAGTTCCACCTCATCGTCCGTCCAGACTAGAGTCCTACCAGCTCATCCACTCCTATTTGCCGCCGCCATGTTCTATGTTTACATCGTATACAGATTTCTACATGCCTAAAGTCCCACCGCCAATTTCCACTTGTTTCTGTTACGGCGTCGTAGCGCCACCAACAGGCCTGGCATGTGTTTTACATCATTTTCAGGCGTATCGAGTGAATTCATGTGGACGGACACGTTTACTGAAACAGCTCCGTCTTTATGAAGAACGTTTTTGAAGCTATAAGCGTTTTGGCTTCATGTGGACGGGGCCTTAAACACTAATCTAATAACAGAGGGGGAATCAAATAAAAACTGGTGAAATCACTAAACTAAACTATAAAATGAGGTACCCACAAAGTGAAAAACTAACTGGGCAGGCTCGTGGGATCTGGGGTCTGGCAAGAAGAGCCGGAGCTGGCGAAGGCTGGATAATAGCTGAAGCAGGGCAGGTGCGGGCAGGATCGTGGTGGCGAGAGTGTCGCTGATGCAGGACAGGCAGGAATCCAGGGTCCAGCGATCAGAGCCAGAGGAGGCAAAGTCTGGAGGAAAGCTGGGGCGGGGCCAGCAGCTGTGGAGGCTGGCTGCAGGCGTGATCGGGCAACAAGTGTGTTGCTGAGGCAGGGGGGTTCTGGAGGCAGCGGCTCAAGGGGGGCAGTCAGGAGACGGAGCAGGAACCAGCGACAGTGAAAGCTGGCTGCAGGCAGGATCGGGCAGCGAGTGTGTCGCTGAGGCAGGGGGGTTCTGGAGGCAGCGGGCCAAGGGGGGCAGTCAGGAGACAGAGCAGGAGCCAGCAGCAGTGAAGGCTGGCTGCAGGCAGGAGACAGAACCGGCAGGGAAACAGGTTGCAAAGTCTATGATCTGGCGGAGAGTGGAGGCATGTGCCGGACTTTATTGACGGAGGTGATTAGCCACAGGTGCGCCCATCCTCGCAGCTGTTTCCAATCCCAGCAATGAGGCTGCAGGAAGACCTAGGGTGATTGTGAGTGAGGGCAAGCAGGGGCAGAAGCAAGGATCCTGACAAAGTGTCAGAAATCCAGTGGCGGCTGGCCAATAAAGGGCGCTAGGGCGCCTCCCCACCATTCATCACTCACCACTTTAGCTTAAATAAGATATAAAAATAATTAAAATGAAATAATAAAATACAAATATTTCAAAATAAATGTATATTTATTTTAAGATGAGGAAAACAAATATTATGTAGGCAATGATAATGAGTAAAGTTGTATCGTTCATCTGCGTTGTCCGATTGGTGACGTATTTCCGCCTTGGGGCGCAAAAATCTTTGCCCATTGACTCTCGTTAAAAGTTGTACATGCGCAGTAACTCCTCTTCAATACAAGAGATAGGGCCAAGTTGGGGCGCAGCTTGCCTGCGCCCACAGCTGACGTAGCTGGATTATCTACAGACCACCACCCTCCCGCCGTGGGTGGGGCTGACATTAATCAACACATTAATGTATCAAAAATCTGAATATTACCACACGAAAATGTCATTTATCTAGAAACTAACATACAAAAGTGGAAATAATTTAGATATAGATGCACAAAAGTGTCAGAAATCTGACTTCTGATGAGGAAGGATCTGGTATCTTCTAAAGAGGAGCTAGCGATTTAGCACTAGCTCCGCCGCTAGCACTAAATCGCTACTTTGCTTTCTGGCAAAGCTAAAGTAACAGAAAACCTCCAAACCTCCCCAAAAACGTCCTGAAAAGCAGCCGAACGCTAGCGATTTAGCGCTAGTGATTTAGCGCTAGCGGCGGAGCTAGCGGCACCACAAGGTCCCTCCAAAGGGACAAATAAACCCCACGCTGGTGAAAAGTCCACTGTGAAATAGTGAACAATGTGAGCCAAGCAACGTTTGGACCCCACAGTGGGTCTTCATCAGGCCACGGCACACAGCAAGGTCTGCTAACAGTGAGCTAACACTGGAGCTTTAGATACCAGATCCTTCCTCATCAGAAGTCAGACGGGTCACGGAGCCAAAACCAAAAGGAAGTAGAGAAATAAGTTTTCCACGGGTGTATTTTAATTTTAATTTCCATTTACAAACACATGTAATTAAATCAGATAACAGATAATGGATAATGGATTAGGGCCCGTTTTCCATTTTTCATTTTGTATTATCACTGAAAAAAACGGGAAACTGTTTATTTTTCATTTTTATTTTGAAATCTCAAAATAAGAAAACGAATGGCCGCGACGTACACGGACACATGACGTCATTAGAAGTCGTCTGACCTTGCAAAGATTGATGCAAACTGTTGGGTTACTTGTCTTTATTGAGGCCAGACGTTATTTCCAGAGCGCAGAGTGACTTGGAAGCCCGTCTTTTGTGTTTCCACGTTAATTATCGTAGTAATCAGTCTTTATTGCAGCTGCTGTTCGTCCTCCGTGTCCTTCTGAGGGTCAGAGTTCAAGTGTATCGGTGACCCGGAGCTGTAAACTCCCCGTGGACCAGATGGTGTCTCTGTCAGCGGCCTCTCATTTCTCTGCTGGATGTTCGTCTAATCCCAGGAACACCTGCAGCCCTGACGTGAGCTCACTCTGACCCTCGGCTTCACCTTGTGTCGTCTCTTTTCTCCAGGTTTGTGACTCGGACACCGTCCTGGACCCGGCTTGTACCATCGAGATGCTGAAGATCCTCGAGGAAGATCCGATGGTGGGAGGAGTCGGGGGAGACGTGCAGGTAAATGGTCCGTCGTGGAATCTGGGTTTGGAAGTCCACTTTAGACACAGTTCAGGACCTTTCAGGGTTTCAAGGTGGGGGTGTACGGAGCCCCTGAAGGGACATGGGCAGAAAAAAAATGTAAGTTTCACGTGCGCACAAGATAAAAAAAAAAAGTACACACTGCAAGACTAGCACCAAAATTCGCCAGATGATCGGCCATTTTTCAAGATGGCCGCCATTTCCCATTTTGCAACCCCCATGTACCTGACGAGCTTTAACTGTCAGGTAGATTTAGGGCTACTTGTCTTTCAACGATGTCCAAAATGCAATCAAAACGGACTAAACAGAGCAATAATTACCAAAAGACAAACAACAGAACACGGTTAAATCCACAGATACGCACAAAAAGGCAGGACTTTGACTATCAGGCAATTGACTGCATTTTTTACAATGAAAAACTAAGATTCCAGAAAAAAATATGGCAGCAAGGGGTGTATAAAATATAATATTCATGGTGTAAATAATTTAAATACTCTAATGTTCATAAACCATAAGACACTGTGAAGCTAACAGCAAAAATCTGTATAATAATCTTATTTTTAGTGGATTTAAACAGAGTAATTCTAGTGTAATTTTGCCATCGAACATTGTAAAAGAACAAATTACTACAGATTACTTTATTTACGCTTTTGGCCTGTTTTTTTCCACAGTCAACATGTAAATTAATACTTTATTCCTGTGATTTTACTGTTTTTGACCTGTAATTTAACGAAACATGAGAAATGTGTAAAATAACAGATTAAAGTACTTTATATAAACATGCTTATTTTTGATGTTGACATTATTTATGGCTTTTTTTCAACATGTAAATAAATTACACTGTTTTTTTCTGTGATTTTACCGGATATTATCTGTAATTTAACAAAACAGAAAATATATGTAGAATAAAAGGGGAGTATTTTACGGAAGCCCTTAGCAGCCATGGTCTAACTTAATTTATTTTGCTCTGTTTTCTCGTTACAACAACTTCATTTTCCGGTGAGGTACAAAGCCAAACCAACCCTCCAGACCAGAAGGAGCTCTGCCACCGCTGCACACTACCGACTGAGAGTTCATTAAAGTTGGAAAGATATTCACAGATTGGGACTTCCAGCGTCAAAAACTCATTAGTGATACGTTATCAAAACACAATCGATGCCTCTTTCCATCGTTGTCAGGTAGACAATGTGCTACAAGCCCAGTTTTATCAACAGTAGCTGTCTTTCAAGCTGCATTAATAACACTGGTGTCTATGAGCAGCCAGCTGGGCGATGAGTGTCCAGGGACCGTCTGCAAATTTCAAAACCGCTGCAACAGCAAAGAGAAACACGACACAAATATTCAATAACTTCACTCTACTGTACTGTAGTGTCACCAGAATCACTGCAGACACCAACTGAAACTACAGTTGTTTATGTTTTGACAACGTGTCACTAATGAGTTATGGACGCTGGAAGTCTGAATCTGTGAATATCTTTCCAACTTTAATGAACTCTCAGTCGGTAGTGTGCAGCGGTGGCAGAGCTCCTTCTGGTCTGGAGGGTTGGTTTCACTTTGTACCTCACCGGAAAATTAAGTCGTTACAACGAGAAAACAGAGCGAAAAAATTAAGTTGGACCACGGCCGTTTAGGGCTTCCGTAGTATTTTACAAACTTTCGGCCACTTTTCACTTTAAGTTGCTGTAAAACCGGAATTAAAGCTAAATATTCTCCTTCTCTTCTTCTCTTTGCTCCTCCAGATCCTCAACAAGTACGACTCGTGGATCTCCTTCCTCAGCAGCGTCCGCTACTGGATGGCCTTCAACATCGAGCGGGCCTGCCAGTCCTACTTCGGCTGCGTCCAGTGCATCAGCGGCCCCCTGGGGATGTACAGGAACTCCCTGCTGCAGCGCTTCCTGGAGCCCTGGTACCACCAGACCTTCCTGGGCTCCAAGTGCAGCTTCGGCGACGACCGCCACCTCACCAACCGGGTGCTCAGCTTTGGCTTCAAGACCAAGTTCACGGCTCGGTCGCAGTGCCAGACGGAGACGCCCACCCAGTACCTGCGGTGGCTCAACCAGCAGACGCGGTGGAGTAAGTCGTACTTCCGCGAGTGGCTCTACAATGCCCTGTGGTTCCACAAGCACAGCCTCTGGATGACCTACGAGTCCGTGGTCACCGGCTTCTTCCCCTTCTTCCTGGTGGCCACGGTGATCCACCTGTTCTACCGCGGCCGGCTGTGGAACATCCTGCTGTTCCTGCTGACGGTGCAGGTGGTGGGGATGGTGAAGGCCACCTACGCCTGCTTCCTGCGCGGCAGCCTGGTCATGATCTTCATGTCGCTCTACTCGCTGCTCTACATGTCCAGCCTGCTGCCCGCCAAGATATTCGCCTTGTTGACCATCAACAAGGCCGGATGGGGGACGTCGGGCCGCAGGAAGATCGTGGTTAATTTAATCGGCGCCGTCCCGGTGACGGTGTGGGCGCTGGTGCTGCTGGGGGGCGTGGCCTACACGGTGTACTGTGAAACCCAGGAGCCCTTCAGCGAGACGGAGAAAGCCTTGTTGATAGCAGGGACGATCCTGTACGCCTGCTACTGGCTCATCCTGCTGGTGCTCTACCTGGCCATCGTCGCCAAACGGTGCAACAAGAGGGAGGAGCAGTATCACCTGCCGTATGCGGAGGCGTAAGCCCGCTGCCAGAGAGCATGCTGGGACGCTTCTCTGCAGTACGACTCCAGCGAAGGTCTCCGTTGACCCTGTGAGCCGCTGGAGCGACGAGCTGCCTCACATCTTCATCCCTGGTGCTAAAAAGGTGTGAATCTGAAATGGGAGCAGCTTATGGGGGACTCTCAAAGACGACTGGATCCATTCAGCTCTCCCATTTATATCAATGGTGCTGCACAACTGAAAACCCAAGCAGAACTGATCCAGGTCATACAGTGTTCACACACTCGCTCAGAAGAACATTAGGTCGTCGACGGGTGAGAGTGTAGTACGGTGCTTTTAATGAATATAAAGCAAGAAAAAGAGACTAAATAAGTTTATATGTTTAAGGTAATTTGCTCAGATTAGTCAGAGCGTCTATTTCGGGACGTAAAAGTGGTTCAACGGAGTCAACTGAAGACCCCAGGAACAGATGCAAGTTTGTCGGCTTGTGTGCTGATCTTTAAGAGTATAAAGGCGAGAGAAGAGGGGAGAAAGAAAACAGAAAGACAGCTGGAGCTTCCGATGAGTCAGACACAAAAACACATGCAGACAAACCGACTGGCGTTCTAGCTAGCTACAGCTAACGTCTGTGCGGTTGATGCACGAGCAGGAAGTGGAGGAAAAACCCAGAACAGTTCCTGCTCCGTCTGAAGACGCCTTAAAGAGCCCAGATTCTGCACTTTTACAGGCTTACAATTGTATTTTTAGAGGTCTGCTAGAATGTTTACCTGCTTTAATGTTCAAAAACACACCTTTTCTGTCTAAAATGCTTCATTTTAGCTCCTGTCTCTTTAAGACCCGCCTCCCAAACGCCCAGTCAGCTCTGATTGGTCAGCTGGACCGACCAAAATCAGGAAATGCTGGTTAGTAAAACCATAGACATATATACGTAGACGCCGTGTTGACTGCTGCTGCCGATTGGAGCCGACTGGAGCCGACGCGGCGGCCATCTTGGTGCAGTGCCACTCGCCCCTACAGTGCATTACGTCTATATATTAAACATATATTGTTTGTTACAAACATCAGACATGGAGGACGGACAGGCAGACATAAATAGAACAAAAGCATCCAAGCATCCTGTATCAAAGCTAAATGTGTGACGTTATAACGAACCAAATCGTTTGGAAATCGGTCAAAAATTCAGTGAATAATTCTACTTTAAGATTGTGGAGTACCTCTTACCTCCATAGACTTACATTCACTCCTCCCTCTGCTAGCCCTGTACCAAGATGGCGGAGCTTTAGGCACGTCCCTCCACAGTCAATGCTGCGTCTACATATATATGTCTATGAGTAAAACCAGATCTCTGAGTTTAGGCAGGGAAACAAAGCTCTAGCAGGCAGTTTGTTATTCTTTATTTGAGGCCAACGTAGCTGCTAGTTATGCAAATTAGTTACATGATGATGTAGATAAGTAACAGAAGAAAAGTCTGGACTACAAACGAGGCGTTTAAGGAACTGTTTCATCTGGGAGATTAACTCCCTTTGGTATAGATGTTATAAGTTTTCAGACCTTTTACAGGCAAAGAAAAGCAGCTATTTAACACTGAAGTAAAGGAGCAACCAAAAAGCAGAATATGGGCTCTTTAAAGCTTCTATCTTACGACAAAACTCACATGTCAAATGAAAATTAAGGGAGTTTTATGTAGCTGTAATTATTCCTCCTGGGTAAACATGCTTATTAGATTTCAGCCAGTTAGTCTGATCAGCGTTGGCCATGACTCAGCAGCAAAAACTGATTACTGAGCTTTTAACCGATAGAGATACATCAACCATCCCCATTCCACGTCATTATCAGACAAATCTGAAGTGAACTTTTAAAATGTTGCAGAAAGAAAATGTGAATGAGGTTTGTTTCCATTAACAGCTGTGTCTTGTCGTCACAAGGTGGCGCTGTGGGATACATTAGCTGTGATTAACAGAGTAGAAGAAGCCACGAAACTAAACCAGTTGTTTCAAATGTTTCTTTTCTCCGATCTTCAAAACGCATTAAGACATGTCGGGGAAACGCGGCTTTAAAAAGAAGAATTAGCATAAAAATGGAAAGTTAACTTTGGATGTGGAATAAAGTAGAGTTGAAGCAGTCCTTTAATGTTGACTAATTAAAGTTTTTGCATCTGCCGTGGCAATTTGATGGTCAAAACACGTCAAATTTATTAATATAGCAGGTTTAAAAACGACCTGAGGTGACCCGAGTGGTGAACACGTTCAGCACAGGCTGCAAAAACAACTAGAAAAGCCCTCATAGAGCGCAGATCACCGCCAAGCAGCTTCAGTCCACCCCAACACAATCTACCAGTGACTAAGTATCATGGTGTAGTCTGGTGAAATCAACACTGAAATATATGTTGGTTCTTTATTCTGAACAGATTAACTGGAGGATGCTCAATGGATAAAATAAGTAGGATAAAACCAGAAATGTTCCTCTGGAGAATCTGGTTTGGTTTTGCTAAACAGGACTTCTGTTGCAGCTGCGTTTGAGGACAAACAGCTCTATGTGAAAAACAACTACTTAGTTTGAACAAGACGTCCCAATTTACAGCTTTGTGACAAGAAATAAGCAGCAGCAGATTTGAGGAAGATGAAATAAGGCTGACCTTAAGGCCAAGTACGGAGTAGTTCCAAGTAGCCTAGAGCAGTGGTTCTCAACTGGTGGGTCGGGACCCAAAAGTGGGTCGTGAAGCCATTTTCAGAGGGTCGCAGAAGCATGGCCGCTCCTCTGAAAAGTAGTAGTATAAAGTCTTTTATTTTGAAAGACGTGTTTCTTATGACATGGTTTGCTTTCAGTAGCAGGATATTTAGTGGTGGTGACACCAGTAGTTGCCCATTATTAACCTCTAGATTTGCCTCTTCCAGCTTATTGAAGAAATTTATGCTAAAACGTGCCAAAAATGAACCAAAATGTGCTCAGAATCTGTCAAAATGGGCCAAAATATGCCCCAAACTTGGCTGAAGTGTCCAAATATACCAAAATTAGCAAAAAAAAAAAAAAAAAAGCCCAGATTTTCCCAAGTTGTATGAAAACGCGTTGAGACGACACCAAAGTAAACCTTAATTTGTTAACAGGAACAGCAAACTTCAACCATTCAAGTCGCGACCGTTATTAATAGAGACATTGTGGGTCCTGAGGCTGGACCAGTTGAGAACCACTGGTCTAGAGTGGCTAAGCTAGCTAACCAACAGTATGGTAGCTTACCTGCTTTACAAACGGCATATTAGGGCTGGTCCCCAATATGGGAATATACCAATATTGGTTGGTTGTGGTGGTATTCGGATAATGATGTTGATATTCGATAGTCCTGTGTGCTGCTGACGAGCGCCGCCGAGGCTGTAGTACGCCGCCGTGGTTCTAGTACGTGGACCTGCTAACTCTGATGTCAAAAACTCAAAACACTTTCCAACAGCACAGTGTTTCAACTTTGGGTAGATAAAAATAAAAGTAGAAAAGCCCTCATAGAGCGCAGACCTCCACCAAGCAGCTTCAGTCCACCCCCAACACAATCTCCCAATGACTAAGTATCCTTAAATTTAAAAAAAAATTCCTGGATCCAGTCGATGATCCGGATCAGTCCCAACATTTCATCATTTCTTCTTTGTCCCATTTCACACATTTCCTGAAAATTTCATCCAAATCCAACCATAACTTTTCGAGATATTTTGAACACAAACAAACAAAGAAACAAACAAACCAACGCCGGCAAAAACACGAGGTGAAAACGTATTGTATGTAAAGAAGAGATCAATTTCTAAAATTAAAAGAAAAAAGAAATACTGGGACCATTAACAGCAGCCAAAAGGCAATGAAAACTTGAACATCTTGAGGTTTTTCTTGAAAATATAAATGGGGGGATGGAAGGTTTGTTTGTTTTTTTAAATTGTGCACATACGCAGCATTAACAGTTGATAAAAATGAGTTGGAAAACATCTTAAAATACTGTAAAACTATCGTGAAAATTCTACATCGTGCATCTCTGCTGTACTGAGCCCTGATGTTCACTCATTCACACCTCGTATCCTGAGTTAAAGAGGAACTACAGCGACCTAAAGCTCCTTCATGCATGTTGAGTTCTGTGTTGAGATTGAAGAGTCAGATCATATCCTGACGGAGACCAAGAGGTTCTGGGATGTTTTTAGAGCCTCGTCTTGTCATGAGTCCATCAGCCGTGAGCAGCACAATCATCAGCTACGATTTTCCCCCCGAACGGACGATGGGGACGTTTCTGAAGCTGTTTTCTTTGGTGCTGTTGAACAGTGTCAAACGTGTCGTCGGTCCAATTCTCAGTTCACACTCCAGCCACCAGTGTGTTCCACCCAGCGATCAGAGATTCTTTTGTAATGTCGTCGTAAAGGTGCCAAACTACATTTACGTGCCAGACGTTTTCCTGCCGGACTCTCGACTCTGTTCCGTCCATCAGCAGCAGCGTAAAGACTGAACACCAAAGAGATTCTCCGCCGAGGTTTGCCCCTGAAAACCTCGTCTGTCTGAGCGCCGTCAGCGAATCGGCATCGAGCCATTTAACTTATGTTCATGTTGTTTCTTGTGGAGCTGGCTGTATACGTTCACTCATACATTAAAAGGAAAATGTGTTTAGCTGGTGGCTCTTCGTCTCTGAGGTTTCGAGAGCTCTTGCTTCCAAACGTCCAGCTGTTTCCAGGATGCCGGAATTTTCCTCGGTCGTTAAAAATTCTTACTCTTTCGGACACAATCCTCCCATTCATGGTCAATAGAGAGCGTCTTCATGACCGCATGGACGTTTTCCCATTTTCCCCAACGATGATTCGATCTTTTGTTCACTGTTTTGTATGTTCACATGAAAAGAAATACATTTTCAATGCAATTACATGAATCAACCAACCAAGAAATGAGCTTCTTCCTGTTATGATTTACCTTATTTCATGGGAGGTAATCCAATAATTGGGATTTGGAAGCATCTGCTCGGTAAATATGACGTAGAGCAAGGGTCTGATGATGAGATGTTGCTTCTGATTTAAGTAGAATTTCTTGGAAAAGGGTTTGATTTGAATCGGGTGAGGAGCTCGGAGTAGAGCCGCTACTTCTCCACATCCAGAGGGGTCAGCTGAGGTGGTTTGGACATCTGTTCTGGATGCCTCCTGGACACTTCTGGGGAGTTGTTCCTGGCATGTCCCACCAGGAGGAGGCCTCGGGGTAGACCTAGGACACCCTGGAGGGACTATGTCTCTGGGCTGGCCTGGGAACACCTCAGGGTCCCACTGGAAGAGCTGGAGGAGGTGTCTGGGGCGAGGGAAGTCTGGGCCTCTCTGCTGCCTCCATGACCCAGCCCTGGATAAGTGGAAGATGATGGATGGATTTGATTTGAAAGAGAGGAGACGACATCCAGACTTTTCCAGAGCCACATCCCGAAAGAGGAACATCCAGATGTTCTTCTCTCCGGCTTCTCCTGGTTGATCTCGAGGTGTTCCCAGGCCAGATGAGATACACGAGGCTACTTCAAAAAGTTCTCGTCCTTACCAGAAACAAGAGGCGTAACTATATACTATAAGGCCTTATATCACGTATTAACTCCACTAAAGCCCAATTTTCTAGGTGGCGCTATTGAGTCATTTTGCCATTCATATGTGTAATTCCCCCAAAATATCAAATTTTTCACCAGTCCTGATGGGTGTGCCAAATTTGGGGAGTTTTTGAGCATGTTTAGGGGGTCAAATTGGGGTTCAAAGTGGCGTAAGAAAAAGAAAGAAACAGTACGGGAACAATAGGGTCCTTGCACTGTAGTGCTCGGGCCCTAATTAAAGAATAAATGAGGATATAAATGTAGTTTTATTTGTGCAAAAACTGTCTCCTGACATCCAGAAGTTCCAGCTAACATTGTAAACTTCCTGTTTACAGCAGAATGTTCAAGATTTTACACGTGACATTTAAGACTTTTTACGACTTGCAGGTTTACAGTGAACAAGGAGGTCGTTTTACTGTATTCACCGTGTTTCATTCCCAGCCAGGAGTCCAGCTGAAGAGTTTCACCGGTGAGGTCACTGATTAAAACGACTGGAACCACCAAGTATGAGCTTTAAAAACAAGCGTATCTAAGTGTTTCTGTATGTGGGAGGCGTCTCTACGGCGGCTCCATGAATGCGTCCCTTCAGCTGCAACAGGCGCCTTTTTACCGGAGAGGAAACGCCTTCATCAAACACACACGAGCTGTAAATATAGTGTTCTACAACTCTTTACTGCCTCACTTTCACATTGTGACTCTGTGTGTTCACCTGAGAGAGACAAATACTCAAATATGTGAATTCTGATTAGTGGTTCTGAATGTAGTCTGAATGTGTGGTTTCTGAAGGATAAACTGATTCTATTTCACATTGTTCAGCCACTTCCTAGCAGCTATTCTAACGCTAAATGAAAACAATCAAAGCTGGGAGGTTGAACACAGAAACAAACACCATCAGCTGATGCAGCCTTGAAGGGTTATGAGGAAAAATGAGGTTAAAGAAAGAAAGAAATGGAAAAAAACAACACCCCAGATTTTGTAACATAATAAAAAAATCTGCAATGGCTCAGCTAGAATTAAAAAATGAATAATAAGCTAAGAAATACTCAAAAAATGATTCAAAATTACTCAAAAAATCCACAAAATGATCCTAAATCACTGAAATTTGTGAAAAAATTAGTAGAAATTTGTTAAAAGACGACTCAAATTTTGACATAAATGACTTAAAAGTTGTTAAAAATGAGGCCTTTCATTTGCTGTGGCTCGTTCTGACCAACCGCCTCTCACATGTTACTTGGAAATTACTGAAAAAAAGTCCAAAAATATGCAAAAAATTGTTCATAGTGACGTGAAAGTTGTCCAAAATGAGTGAAATTTGTCCAGGATGATTCTAATTTTCTAATTTGTTTTGGGTAAAAATGATCCTTCCATCATCTCTAACTTGTTCTGACCAACCACCCATCAAACACAATGACAGGAGCCTTAAAGTTTACCCAGAATGCACTTTGTTTTTAAAGTTTCCTCTGGTGAATGATCAGAAAACAGAAACACATCCAGGGAACCAGTGATTGTTTTTATGACTCTGCTACATTAAACTAGGACACATCCCATAATACTGATGCTCACAGCTGATTATAGAGAAACAAAACAACCTCAAAGTCCTAAATAACTATAAAAGGGTTTAATGTTCGCTAAAAGTAACCAATCGGTAAAATTATTGGATTAAATGTTCAACTAAGTTAAGACCTGACAGTCATAGAGGGCGAAAAGTAGTAAATAAAAAATGAGAAAGGTTAGTTAGTCCAAACTAGTAGATAATGTACAGTTACCTAAAAGTATAAGTTAGCTTACAAGTAATAGCTAAAACTAATTGAGTAAATTATTGTCTGAAAGTAATGAAGCTAAAAACAATAAACAAAATAAATAGATTGTTGGATTCTTTGTCATGGAATTGTTAAAAGCAATGCACACATAGTTAAAGCATCAGGTAAGATATCAAAATATTGAAATAGCAGTGAAAACTCAAAATAAATCCTTGACGTGTCCAAAAATATTTGCTCAGAAATAAACATCATCAGTCAGCTTAGGTTTTACATATTGACAGATTTATTGTGTTAAATTGTCCCTAAAATGTTCACATCTGTTGAAACCTCTGCTCCATCCCAACATCCACACTTTTATCTGAGTGCCGACTTGTGTACAATCACATTAAGGCTGTTATGAGTTGAATACAAATACTGAATGTGGCACATTTCCCTTTGTTGGAACAAACACACTGGATGAACCACAGCTGATGATGAGTCTCTGCTCCTGTACATTGTTTGTGTTGTCGTTCAGTCTAAACCCTCCTTTGAGTGAACTCCTGCTACACCTTCTTGGGCACGTTGGTGATGATGGGTTTGGGTCGAGTCTTGAAGATCAGCTTCCGTTTGATGAGCGCCGACACGGAGTACGAGGTGGAGGCGGGGCCTTGCTGGTCCGTTTCCATGGCTACGTCCTCATCATTACTGTCCTGTGAATGTCCCGGGTGCTTGGTGAGGACGGCGAAGGGTTTCTCCAGTTTGACCTGCTTCCCGTAGAGGATGTGATGTCCAACGATGAGCACCGGCACCCCCTGGTGGACGGGAGAGGAACAGCAGCTCAGTAAAGCCACACTGAGAGGAGCAGCTGTAACAGGTGTTCAGTGTTTCGTGTACCTCTTTAGTGTAAAGCAGGTCTCCCATCACGTTTCCTGTCAGACCACAGTTGTGTCTGGACACCATCTCTCCCTGCAGCTCCACCAGCAGCCACTCTGGAGGGCTGCTGCCGTCTACGCTGCCTCTGCAGGACCATAAACACACCAGCATCATGTAAAGCAGTTCACTTAACTCCTGTTACCTGATCAGACTGTCTAAAGCAGGAAGAATCACAAGTAAAGTGAACAATTGAGAGCATTTATTGACATTTATTTCACTTGTATTATTATCTGGTCAACTGTTCCCAGAGGTTGTTAACTATTTTAGCTGAAATGCTCAGTCAGTTAATCTGTTATAGTAGTTGATCAGCTTCTAAAATATTAGGATTTGATGCTATTTGTTGTCTCCCACTGTAGTGAATTCAATATTTTGGGATTTTTGGACACTGTTGGTTGGACAAAACAAAAGTTTTCTTCATGTTTTCCTCAAGTATACTGACCAAACAATTATGCAAATGACTAATAATGATAAAATCAGTAACTGCAGCCATAATAACAATAACTCTAAGTAACATAATTGATTATTTGTTAAACAAAGCAGCAGAAAATTACAAATATAATCACTATAAGGTCCATTTCTGAATTTTACATATTTCTGAGACATTTTCTTGCTAAAAACTACATCATAAAAACAGCTGTTGTCTCTTGTTGTAGTAAACAAGACATTTGATGCATTACTATATAGTTTCTTTTTATTTTTCGGAGCTGCACTGACCAAACAATTACACAAACGACTCATAATGAATAAATCAATATCTGCAGCTCTGATAACAATAAAACCAAGTAGTAGGATTGATCATTTGTTAAACAAAGCAGCAGAAAATAATAAATATAATTACTGTAAGGTCCATTTCTGAATTTTACATATTTTTGAGACAGTTTTTGCTAAAATTATTATTATTATTATTATTAATAAATGGTACTGTGGCTGGCTACAGCAGGATGGTAAATATTTAAGCCCTCCTAGAATATATTAAACACTTTTTAATAACTTGACGAACATGCAATCAAGGCTTTTAAAGACTTTTAAAGACTCTTAATTATAAAAGTCCATAATATTCGTATACTATTGACAGCTATTTGTTATCATTATACATTTATTGTTATATATGTACTATATTATATATTTATCATATTATTATCAGTTCAACTGTAGGACACAAGGGGCTGACAGACTTCTACACACCAAACTCCACTCAAACATGTCAACATTTTCACACTCATACTGCTGAATGTAATATTATACACAATATAAATGATGTTTATTAATCACTATGAGCTACTTTTCAGTTCGGCTTGTGTCACTTTTCACTGACACGCACTGAATAAATTAAACTTTAGCTTTTACATACATATTCTCCTATTCCTCCCAGTAGAAAACGCATTGTTTTGCTTCTTTGATTTAATTTTCGAAATATCTTAATGGTTTATTCCTTGTGCTTTTCTCTTAACAACTTGATAATGCCACAGAAGACGCGCTCCAACCATTTTTAAGTCAACTATCTGCATATAAACCGATAAAAACACACATTTGCCGCCAGTTCAATGTAAAAAGTAATTTAGTTCAACTTTCTTACCTTATAACTATTTGAACCATCGTCCCGTTAAATAAAAAACACCGCGGTGTAAGATTAATACAATAAAATCCTAATTTATCCGCACATTTACTTCAAACTTCATGACATCCAGACGCAGCAGCTTCACTCTGTTTATATTCCGGTGTCTTTTCCCGCCCGCTCTACGTGCTCTCTGCGTCATGACGTACTTCCGTTCCGGTCAGCCCGCTTCATTTCCGGTTCAGGGGTCATCAACGTGGCTGGCGATGTTTTCAAGCGTGCGGCGATAATTTCGAAGAAAGTTTGGTGACTGTAAAAAGAAAAAGCAGGTAAGTTATGTTTTATATTTACGAAGAACACTGTTGGACTTCAGTGAATTGCTGTCGTTGAACTGTGAGGTGTTACGTTTAGCTAACGGACCTGTAGCCGCAGTTAGTTTGAGCCGCTCCTGTGTTAGCATGCATTCTGGTCACAGAGCGAACCATCGTTTTTTCCTGAAGTAGCGAAGTTGAAAGGGTGGAACAAGTCGTTTGAAAGTCTGACATAAGTTCTGAATGTATTTCCATGATGCTCAAAGGCTTTTCTAGCCATCTGGGTGAGGTTAATTGAATAATAAGAAAGATTTTTGACTCGTTTGGCAAGTTGCGCCACTGGTTGTGAATCAAAACAAAGATGGCAGACCACTGGCTTCATGATAAAACACCTTAGAAAAAAGATAACATTTCTCTTTTACCATTCAGCTGACTGAATATGTTTTCATCCTGACCTTTAGAAGAGTCTTTCTTTACCTCAAATCTACTCTCAGAACAACGGTTGCTGTTTTTAACGACTTGCTAGGCTTTATATACTTATAGACAACCCGTCGGTTAGCTATGTGACCTGAGTACATGCTGACACATGAGGGGAACAGACTGAGGCTGTGTACCTGGTTGTCATCTTTAACAAGCTAACAGTGTTGCTTTGTTTTCTTTAATAGTGAATAATGGGTGAGTTCAAGGTTCACCGGGTTCGCTTCTTCGACTACATGCCCAGCGCGATCCGAGCCATGGCGTTCAACAGCCGGACGGAGCGGCTGGCTTTGGCCCGGGCTGATGGAGCGGTGGAGATCTTCAACTTCTCTGACAACTACTTCCAGGAAAAGGTAACAACTGCACTGGTGGAGCCAGAATGTCTCAGTGTGCCTTCTGGTGCTGAATTAGACGTGTTAAAAACATTGAAATGGCTGTAAACAGGATTAAAGATGCAGATAAATGTTTGGTTATTTTCCTTGAGGACAATCTGAGACTTAAAGTTAGTCAAATATTTGTTATAATTTCTGACTCCTCTGTGGCTGCCTGGTGCTGAACCTCTGCATGTCACAGTACAGGACGTGTTTCTTGGAGACGTTGTGCTTTTTTCAGTTCAGTTACTATGGAGATCTAGCAGGTTAAAAGACTTTAGGGACACTGAAAACTCTGGATGTAAGCTCAACATACCTGCTTTGTAGCCCTCTCAATGTGTAGAAACTCACCTCCAGGTCTGGTTCTGTCCTCAGGTGATCCCCGGTCGGGACGGCAGAGCTGTGGAGGCTCTTTGTTGGGTCGGTCAGCGTCTGTTCAGCGCTGGTTTGAACGGTGAGATCACAGAATACGACCTGGAGAACCTGAGGCCTCGGTACACCATGGATGCCTACGGGGGACCGATCTGGACCATCTGCTGCAACAACCAGGGAACCCATTTGGCGGTGAGTCGAGACTTTGTGAATATTTATATCTAAGAAGTAGATTCCTGGGTCAGAATCAGCGATGAGCCTTCAGCTGTGGATCAAATGAACGTTTTGTGTTTCAGGTCGGTTGTGAGGACGGAACAGTGAAGCTGTTTGAAATCCTGGAGGAGAAGATTCAGTTCCAGAGAAACCTGGAGAGGCAGAAAAGTAAGAAGACTGACTGGTTCAAACGTCACTGATTTTGTTTCCTGCAGCTGTTTGATTTTTTTCTTGTGTTTGCTCTTCTAGGTCGTATCATATCTCTATGTTGGCATCCGTCTGGTGCTCAGATCGCAGCTGGAATGATGGACATGATCAGAGTCTTTGACACTGAGACAGGTAAGTCCACCTGAACTGATGTGAGCTTAAAACATTCAATGGAACATTATAAGGTTCATCCAATGAGACAGTAAGACTTCACTTGTAAAGCAGATTTAATGCAGCCCAAGCAGCTCGAGGTGTTTGAACATTAAAAATAAAATTATTTCTAAAAAATGAAGTATTAAAGTTAAAGGAGTAAATGTGAATGACACTAAAAAGAAGTAGGTAAAATTTAATAACATCACATATGTTTTAGCAGGTAGAAGAAAGCTAAGTTTAACCCTTTAAACTCTGAGCAGTTTCTGGGTTTTTTCTCACTGTGGGCTCATTTTTCACTGCAACATAAAGTCCTGAACCTCGATGGAAACAGAGCAATGAACAGAAAAGATGAAAGTAGAATTTCTTTGATTATTTACTTAACAAAAATTGACAAAAATGTTCATTTACATTTACCTAATTTTTCCAAGTGTCCATGTTTGTTACCAACACTGGGAAAAAATGGAGGCTCTACATCCTAGAGATATTTTACTGATTACATTTTTAATTTGTTTCCATACTCGTCCCCTTTCTGCAAAAACACTGCCTGCAGTTCAACTGACAATTCCCTGAATTTTTGTCACGTGACTGTTTTCCACAGCTGAGTGACTGATGGCTTCCTGGTTGCACCAAAGGAAGCAGAATTTTTTGTTTTTTACAGGATCTTGTTAGTGCAAATGCTTTATTTTTGGTTTATTTTTAAATGTCAAATACAGTAATTTTGGTGAAATATCTCAATTTTATGGTTGGTTTTGTTGCGCCAAGTTGGAATCTGACAATTCTTTGTGTTTGTAGCTGATAAATGGTGGATTTTTAAATGATAATATGCCTCCAGAGGGTTAAATCTAAGAAAACCGAGACCTTACTGGCATCAGCACCAAGTCTCAGGCTGTTTCTGTGCTCTGAAATACCTCTAAATGACTTTTTTTACATTTTAGTTTTGTTTGTTTTTAAATGGGCCTGTAGTTGGTTAGAATTCCTCCGTCTACGTTCGACTTCTTCAGTAGAAGTTTCACTACAGGGGGATTGAAATTTGGATTTTATACTCCAGTTTGAAGCGAAGTGGTGATAATCTTCAGGACGGAGTTTGAGATACTGTTGAAAACACTTAAAGACTTAACGTTCTCATGATTTCCTGCCTCCTAATAACTGATCCTGACTTCCTGTGTTGCCTTCAGGCCGAGCGACGCACCGACTGCTGGTAGAACGAGGAGTTGGAGCGTCTAAAACCAGGGAGGTGGTGGTTTGGAGCGTCGCCTTCCTGTCCGACAACACCATCGTCAGCGGAGACTCTGCGGGGAAGGTTCAGATCTGGGACGGACTCATGGGAACTCTGATCAGAACTCACCTGGTCACCAAGTGGGACGTCCTGGCGCTGGCGGTGTCACAGGTGAGACGATAACAGGAAGTCAACACACAGATTATCGATCACATCCCTGCAGAGTCTCTGATTTTACTGGTTGTTTACCAGGATGAGAGCGACTTGATCGCCGGAACGTCAGAAGGAACCGTCATCCAGTTCCAGTTCCTCTCCTCCACTGTGGACCGACGGGATCAGGATCATGAGTGGGTCAGAACCAGGACCTTTAAGAACCACTCGCATGATGTGAGGGCGCTGGTTCTGACCGACACCGCTGTGGTTTCTGGAGGTCAGTTGTTCATAAATGTGTTAATTGAGCCAAACACAGGAGGGTTTTCAGACTTTAAGTATAAATGAAATGATGATTTTTCCCTTCAGGGATGGACACTCAGCTGGTGGTTCGCCCTCTGCTGGACAAAGTGGAGAAGAACACCCAGGAGGCAGCGCAGCGCAAGATAGCTTTTCCACATGTGAGTACAGAATGAGCAGAACAATCGAATACATAGACAAATACGTCATGTGTCATGTGATTTAACATCTATTAAAGATTCTAGATCTAGTCACAGATCTACTCCAAAACTATGATACGCGTTTGGGTGACAGCAGGTTGTTTTTTCTCCGTGCAAAGTGTAATAATGACTTAGAAAGAGCAGTGAACACAGTCAGCTCCAGACAGGAAACAGGAAGTGATGCGTCACCTTGCTGCGCTGGACGGGAACAGTCAAAAATGAAAGAAGGAAAATTTTGCGTTCCTTAACTTTTAATTTTAGATTAAGTGAAGGTTTGTTTTTGCTTCTTTGTGAGGACTGTGTTATCACTATTGTTAATAAATAATAATACCTATATTGTAGGGGTGTAACAATACATCGAACCGAACCGTTCAGTACAGCCACTTTTGGTTTGGTACAGAGGTGTACCGCCGTACGAAAATTTAAAGACTACTAAGAATGGCCAATGTACAGAATAGTTTTAATTGTGAACCTTGTAGTTCCCACAGTTGTGTTGGACCTTCTCCGTCTCACAGTTGAACAGTATTGAGGAACTAAAAACAAGTAGGATTTTCCAGTTGGACCGTTTCTTCTCCTGTCGGTGCTTCTGTGACGTATGGCTAATGCTAATGGGATGGCTAATGCTAACAGCTGGAAGACGCTCCGCCGTGGTTAAAACCACCCGTCTGGGATCACTTGGGTTTCCTGGTAAAGTATGAAAAAGGAGTAAAACAAGTGGACCAGACCAAAGCTGTAAGGAGCTCCAAACGAGGAGAAAGTATGATGTTTATTATCTGTCATAACTCTGGTTTTACTTGGCCGATCAACACGATTCAAAGACTGGTAGATAGTTAGAAATCCACACTTTGGACACAAGTTGGAACAGAGACTCAGCGAGGCGTCTTGCTGCTACGTCGTCTTAAATCGGTCATGTTATTTTGACGCGTCGTCCCGTCCGTTGACTCCAGAGGGTTCCGTACGTGATTTTTGCGAACTGTTACACCCCAACTACATAGGGCTTTTAAAGTTACTCAAGTAGAAGGGAAAAGATGAATAAAAACGTAGAATATTACTAGATATGTCTTTTTGTGTTGCTGTTTAAATCTGTTAATGTAGTTTTGTACTTTCGCTAATAATATGTCCTCCTCTGTCTGTCTTCATGTAGAGAAGTCTGGTTGGTTGTGCAAAGAAAGCCGGACTGCTGCTCTTCCAGTTTCCCGATCATCTGGAGCTGTGGAGGCTCGGAGAGAGCGACGGAAACGGTGAGAAAACGCAGCCTGACAAAGAAATGCGACACAGAACAAGAACGGTGGGCAGTAAAAGTGAAAGTGAAGACAACAAGCAGGAAAACGAAATAAAACTCCTTCCAAATCCATCATTTTTTGTCTGTTGTGGATCACAGATAATTCAAAATGTAGTTTGATGATATATTTTGTGCACAGGTGTATTTAAACAGGCTAAATGTGACCTTTTATTGTGATATTGTGATCAGCGTATTGAACTGTGTGTTAACAGGGAAACCTGGCGACAGTCTGACTGTGAAGAGGCAACCAGAGAAGCTGCTGCAGCTGAAGAGGAAGGTGTGTTGATGTTGTGTTCTGACAAAGAATGCTGCGTTAGTGTAAAGCAAGCAGATCTCTATAACAGCAGTGGAGAGTGCAAAGTTAGCTTACTGTTTTTCCAGATAATACACGCTTCCAATATTGTAGATTAGCTTTGTTGTTCGTACTGTTTGTTAGCGTAGCGACCAAGTCAGATAGTTCAGTGTTGGCCAGCAGAGAGTGTTATGGTGGTGTAGCTAGCAAAGGGGCACCATGACAAAGACTTCAGTGATGCTTAATGACCTCAGACCAGAGCACTTATGTTAAAGCATGCGTCTGTGGCTTAAAACTGCAATATCAGTGCAAGACAAATGTCCAGTGGGTTCGACTTGTCTTTTAAATCACTCTAATATTGATTGACAATGCTGCCTTCATGAGGAAATTTATGTGGATTTGCGAAAACCTGGATTAGGCTTAGGTTTGTGCCGATACTGATCTGTTAAAAACGACATGAACCATAACATCCAAATAAAAGAACCAATAATAAATAAAAAAAATAAAATAAATGGTAAAATCATACATTTACGATGGAAAAATATACATAGAACTAACCAGATACACATTTTTAAATTCCAAATTGGATAAAACGGCTTTAACTGATCGAAAATATTAGAAAAACCAAATTACTCTGGAATGAGTTGGATAATTTTTCCAGATAATACACACTTCTAATATTGTAGATTAGCTGTAGCACCTTGTTGTACTTACTTTTTAATAGTAAGTCAGATAGTTCAGTTGGTCAGCAGAGCGTTATGGGGGTTTAGCTAGCAAAGGGGCACCATGACAAAGACTTCAGTGATGCTTAATGACCTCAGACCAGAGCACTTATGCTAATGCAAAGTGGGTATAAGTTAGACAGTGTTCTTATATCCTAGTGACTGGTGGAGCGGCTACCCTTTATAGCCTGAATCATGTGTCTGTGGCTTAAAACAACAATATCAATGCAAGACGTTAAATGTTCAAATCATAATTTTATGATGGAATAATTTGTATAGCTATCGAGGTACACGTTTTTAAATTCCAAATCGGTTAAAACGGCTTTAACTGATCAAAAATATTACAAAAAATACATGTCAAACTGGAATGAGTTGGATAATAGACCCAAAAATGTCAAGACCTAACATAACTAGCAGTTAATACAGATTATACCAAGTAAATACTGCCAACAATGAAAAAATCTGTAACAAATAGCTTGTGATTGGGACATTAATGCGAATAAGTAGACCAGAAATATCCTTTGAACAAGATTTTATGCTCTTACAAGAACCGAGGTGAAAGAAGAGATGAGGAATGAACGGCTGGATGTCTTCTATTAAATTGGCTTTCTGGATTTGATGCGCATGTAGGCGACGAAAATGTTCACAGTGACAAAGTCTTCTGCGACGCTTAATGACCTCCAGCGAGCACAGATTTGTTAAATAGTTGGTTGTAATTTGGATAGCGTTTCTGTCGTGATGTTAATGATTATTTGTTATATATGTGGATCTATTGCCGTTAATAATTCAACTTATTAGGACATATTCGTATTTTGTATTTTATATAACAACTAGAAAAGCACTCAGAGAGAAGGAGCTTCAGTCCACCCCCAACACAATCTCCCAGTTCACATATTTTATATGGAACGTTACAGATACAAATGTAATTACATACAGTTCAAATGTCCTACTGACAATGCGGCCTTCACCCCATCCGACCTAATGAACAGGCGCGGCCTGTAGCGCGACAGCTCCTAACAGCCTCCCAGCTTCTGGGACAACCGGAGATAAGAATGCCGGCCCAACCGTGCGTATGTCGCTCAGGAAGGAAAGAGAACTCCGTCATTGTCGCTGTCTGTCGCGTGGAGACCCAAAATGTGATGTGGTCAGAGGGGGTTACCCCAAAAACAAGAGTGACCTCTGGTGGCTTTTAGAGTAAACCACATTTAATTGTCCACCCGGTTACACTTACATTAAAAATTTCCTGGATCCAGATGGTGATCCGGATCAGTCCCAAAATGTCATCATTTGTTCTTTGTCCCATTTCACACATTTCCTGAAGATTTCATCCAAATCCCACCATAACTTTTCGAGTTATTTGAACACAAACAAACATCACATAACCTCCTTGGCGAAGGTAACAATGCTTTTAATTGTTGCTCATGTGTACCAGGAACAGTGTCATTGATCAGAATTCAGACGTTCCTCAGAGACCTCCAGTTTTTTTCCTGTTATTTAATTAAATATTGGATGTATCTTATTGTTTACTGTGTCGATTTTACAGGGAGAAGATCACATCTGCTGCAGTGCTTTGTCTCCATGTGGAGGCTGGCTGGTTTACTCCACCGTCTCCGGCGTCCGACTGTACAAACTGCAGTACAGCAACAACAACATCGGCATCGACAAGGTTCAGCAGAAACGCCACGCATCTGTCTGATTGTTTTATAACCTGGACTGAGTTTAATGGAGATTCTTCCTCCCTCCAGGTGTCCAAACTGCCCAGAGAGCTTCGTTCGGTCCATCAGCTCTGCTTCTCTGCAGATTCCTCCAGGCTCTTTGCTTCCTGCAGTCAGTCGTCTGTTGTTGTTGTTGCTCTGAACCAGCTGGAGTGTAAATACCTTCAAACCCTCAAACACAAGTCGGGTGAGTCCAGGTTCCTCTCTGTTTTACTGAATGTTTATAAGGAGAATATCTGGTTCCGGTGGGTCGTGTTCATTTATTTACACATCAACTGGTCGCAGAAACAAGAATTAGCGTTCCATCTTAAGTCTTACAACTTTTAGAACTAATTCTGCTCGACCATGTCTGATTTGCCTGAAATTTCAATGGCATTAAATACGGATATTTATAGAGATATCTGTGAAGTTTCAGCTTCATATATCAAATACTTTGCGAGATGTAGTTTATTAAAAATCACCCGTCGACCGGCTTTCTGCAGGTTTTTCCTCACATTGAAATTTGACTGTTTGAACGACAACATCTCAGGAACTATTGAAGATGAAAACCTGAAATCTTAACTGTTATTTCTCATCATGTCATTGATTCAGAATCTGTAATATTAAAAAACTGAGCTGTTTGACCACAATGATTAGAAATCTGAAACCTTTAACCCCGAGAACACGAAACCGAAACCTACCGTCAAGCATGGAGGTGGCAGCATCATGCTCTGGGGCTCACGTTGAAATATGAGGCTGTTTGAACGACGATATCTCAGGAACTATTAGAGATAAAAACCTGAAATGTTCACTGTTATTTCTCATCATGTCGTTGATTCAGAATCTGTAATATCAGACAAGTAGATCAAATAGTCTCTGATTGTGGGGGAGTTGAAATATGAACAAAAGTTGAAGCCGTCATGAAAAATCCCATCTTTGAGCTCATATTAGCAAAAGAAATTACGATGCAGAAGTCAACTAGAGATGTTCTCTGAACCACATCTAGCTGCATGTCACAGTAATACAAAACAAAACATATAGAGTACTTTTAATTTGAAATGCTTGGTCACAAAAATGAAAAAAAGAAGTTGTTCTTGTTGAACTTTTATAACTGATTGAGCAGGTTTGTCAAGTTGTACCACAAAAACACAAGTGGTAGATAGCAGGGCTGTAACGGTCCACAAAAATGATGTTTCGGTACGGAACCCTCTGGAGTCGACGGACGCGCCGGTGCTTCAAAATGACATGACGGATTTAAGATGACGTAGCAGCAAGACGCCTCGCTGAGTCTCCGTTTCAACTTGTGTCCAAAGTGTGGATTTCTAACTATCCACCAGTCTTTGAATTGTGTTGATCGGCCAAGTAAAACCAGAGTTATGACCAATAATAAACGCCATACTTTCTCCATGTTTGGAGCTCCTTACAGCTTTGGTCTGGTCCACTTGTTTTACTCCTTTTTCATCCTTTACCAGGAAACCCAAGTGATCCCAGACGGGTGGTTTTAACCACGGCGGAGCGTCTTCCAGCTGTTAGCATTAGCATCCCATTAGCATTAGCCATACGTCACAGAAGCAGGAGAATAAACGGTCCCACTGGAAACTCCTACTTGTTTTTAGTTCCACAATACTGTTCAACTGTGAGACGGAGAAGGTCGAGGTTCACAATTAAAACTATTCTGTACATCGTCCATTCTTAGTAGTCTTAAAATGTTCATACCGCGGTACACCTCTATACCGAACCGAAAGTGCCTGTACTGAACGGTTCGGTTCGGTTCGGTGTACTGTTACACCCCCAGTAGATAGTTTGATACAAATAGTTCAGTGGTGGTTCTCTAAATATAACTAAGAAAGAAATTAAATACGGATATAAAATATGACATGATGAGAAAAAGCAGTGAACATTTCAGGTTTTTATCTTTGATAGTTCCTCTGACATCGTTGTATGAAGTAGATCAAATAACCCCTGATTGTACTAAAAAGGTCATTTCAAATGGAATGATCAAGTTTTTAAAGCCAAGCTCTCGTTTAGTGTTTACGTGTAATAGATTTATAACATTATGGAGCTTTAATGCACGAGGCGCCATCAAAACTGCCTCATATTCTAAAGCAAAGATAAGAACGTGAAGATGTGTGCAGTCGTAGAAGGTGCAACAATCATCATGTGAGATAAAACTTGCTGCAAGTGGGTCAAAAATATCTGACATATGAAGCTAAAATCTGACAAATACCATTTTAAATGTTCATGTTTTATGATTTTAAAAAAAGTTTCGAGCGATTTTTGATGGTTACTGATGATTTCAGATGGAATAACCAGATTGTTTTTAGGTGAAAAGGCCCTAAATACAAGAAGTTTATAAGCTTTAAACTAAATGTTTGACCTGATACAGACAATAACATCATTTTTAAACAATTCAAATCAACACCACGGCCTGTAGTTTCTGCTTCAGACTGACCTCTAGTGGTTTAAGTTGAGAACTACAACACATGATACTGGAGCGTCTTTGTGTTTTTCATGCATCGGACCTTCAGGACTTACAGATAGTGATGCTACATTGAACCCAGCAGCCTGCAGCTTCCTGTTTTTAGTCTCTTTAACTAGTTTCTGTGTGTTTTTCTGTAACGTTCAGACTCCAGACAGCCGATCCACCTCCTGTCTCCCAGTGAGGACGGTAAATGGTTGGCGGCGGCGAACACAGACGGTCAGATCTGCGTCTACAACCTGAAAAAGATGAAGGTCAGGCCAGGTTTATTGCTCGTTAAGTGTCTCTATACGTCTTTTCAGCATTAAAACAGGAAAAAAATACAGTTTGGTAAAGCCTCATAGCAACAACGTGGAAATCCTGGAAACAAAGTGGCAGAATTTCAGAATAAAAGCCTCTGTTTCCTGTTTGCAGCTGCATTGTACGGTCCCGGTGTACAGCTCCTGTCCCACCGCCGTCGCCATCCACCCGACGACCGGCAGCCTGATCTCCGTTCACGCCGACCAGCAGGTAA